>APFE031111439.1:60883-94150 GCA_000404065.3 Pinus taeda
TGTTGTTTCCATTTTATTTCCAGCACTTTAAGTTTCGTTTACACATGCAATTCGAATGACAGTTTGATTTTCTTATGAGTAAGATAGATTTTGCTTATGGTACAATTGATTCCACTTGCTTAGTGTAGTAGAGGATATATAACATTTATTGGAGCTCCAGCAAAAACGGTTGTTAAGGCTCACTGCCATCTCTCTTGAAGATTGGGGTGCAGTCCATAACTAGCCACCAAAAACACGCATTGCTTACTTGATGATTGCTGCAATACAGTCTTGGTCTTGATTAGATGCTTCCTTGTCAGTCACACCTGCACACACACTTTCATCACAACCTCATACACATTTCTCCTCGCGTTTTGGATTGTTGTTCATTGAATTCTCAGCATAAGTAATTCAGGTTGATGTATTTTCGGTTTGGTGACATTCAAAATCATTTGTTTCATTTACACTCCTCTTTCTCGCTCCAATACCATTACCTCCATCTTGATCACGCATGCAATCATATCTCCTTGGCCCTCACTTCGTTCGGTCCTCTCCTAAAGTCTCTCATTCCTCACGTAGCTTCATTCCTTGACCTCTCATCGACATCACTTCAACATACTCCCTACACCCGTTTCCCATCTCATCCTTCCACTTCTGAGCCATCACCAGCCTGATCCCTACCTTACATATCTCTTCTTATCATTCCATCACTCCTCCATCACTTCAATCCTTCACGGTAGATCATCCTGTAGCAGTTTAGAGACATCCTGTAGAAAACCTTGAGTATCTTGTAGGATCCCCTGCAGACATCCTGTAGGAGGTCATTCACGCGGTTGCCGAGCTTCTAAACGTGGAAAACCTCTGTGGATGGATGCCAAGGGTCCATAGGGACGTCACCTAGCCTCCCCAACCTATCCCACGCTTTCCTTCCTTCTCCATCCAATCTGCACAACCAAACCCTAATAAGCACAAAATCACAATTATTTCACCTACTTAATGAAAAGTACAAAAACATGTCTTTGATGATGCAAGTAGTTTAGATCCATGCATTTCCACGTATTAGAGGTAGTATCAGCATTGGTAGAAGTTTTACTCATCTTCATTGCATTATAGAGGTTAGACTAGTTAAATTAGGGTTTCCTAGGTTTACATGCTTTGATTTACTTTTAGTTCATTTTTGTCAAGTAAACTAGTCTTCTTTGAGCTAGCTTTCGTCCATCATTGATAAAGCTTCTTCTGTGAGCCTATAGAAGTTGGCTTGAGCCCTACCGGACTTGTGCCAGCTGACCAAGTGACAGCTGCGACAAGAGCTAGTACTTGTGCATATAGCACCGTCGCTTCCAAGTTTGTACGAACAACCGGGTTGATAAAATGAGAGACAGGAAGCCCCAGGAGTTGTAGCATTATTGCCACAATACTGGAGCCCACCAAGCCTAACCAACATAACCACTTGATATAATTTATTGATGCAAAAGAAAAATATTGCACATAAGAGTTTCTCATAATTGATCTTTAGCAAATGGCACTACATGTTATTCAAACAAAGATCATGGATCAATCAAGAGTTAAACCATGAATCAACATAGTTGTTAGTATTGAGGAGAGTGTGAATTGTCAGATCACCTTATATTAGAATGTGGCAAACCCTTGGATTACATAACTACAAAAATATAATGGTGCATACTAAAGAGACACATTAAGGAAACATACTTTAGCTAAAAATGCTTTATACCAAGTTGATTTTAACTAAATCCTAAGAATCTAAATGACCTAACACAAGTTCTACATGACCACTAGATACTCATGAAATGCTGCAAGTGTTCTTTTGAGGATATGATTCTTGAATAATTATATCACATTTTAAGTTAAGAGGGAGTATGAGTTGATCCTAAGAATGTCAAAGCAATGAAATATTTTCCCAATGCCAAGACTGTGAATAGCTTACATGGATTCTTGGAACTTATATGATACTACATGAAGTTTATGAAAAGTCGTGGAAAATTTGTTGCTCCCTTAACCTCACTAATAAAAAAGAATTCATTTTTTTTTAATTGAGCCTACAAAACAAACATTATCATATTTAAAGGATTCCATGTGTGCGACTCTAGTATTGACAATGTTTGATTTTACTAAGACATTTTTCTTGGAATGTGATGCCTTTGGAAAATGGTACAGGTTTTAAAAGGAATAAAATGAATATTGAATATTGTTATCATTAATGCCAACATTATTCTTTGAACACTCTTAATATTAATCTATGGATTGCATTGATTAGAATCTCCTATAGTGTGGTCATGATTCCCCATCTTTAATGAATATTTTGGATGGGAAAATAAATGTTTTTATTCTCAATACCATCATCAGTTGATAGTGCTCATCACACCAATTCCAACGATAGGTGGCATGCCACATAAATCCTCATGGTTGAGGAGATATGCTTCATCAAATTGGAGCCCCCATTATGTGGTCAAGGTGCCTAAAATAAGTGCTAAAGGTAGTTTGTTGATGGGTCAATTTTTTTAGAAAAGCTTGAAAATTTGTATCGTTTTTTGAGCTATCCATATCAACACTCCAAAAAAGGATTGCTTTGGTCCAAATCAGCTCCAAAATGTGGATTAATTTGACTTGTTTAAAATAATTTTATTTTTGCTCAGGTCAACCCTATATTTGAAAATTCAAATTTGAATTTCTAGTCAAGTC
This sequence comes from Pinus taeda, assembly GCA_000404065.3. NCBI lineage: Eukaryota > Viridiplantae > Streptophyta > Pinopsida > Pinales > Pinaceae > Pinus > Pinus taeda. The sequence goes on from APFE031111439.1 coordinate 63,563, forward strand.
TGCTAATGATAAATTTATATTTTTATTAGGTTGGATTTATGTTTCTAAGGGCTAGTCGACCCTTGCAGAAGCCCCCTCCATCACTATATATATGATCTTGATCTCCATGAAATGCGTCAATATATCATGTGTCTTTTCTTATTTTTTAAGGACAAGTGTAGTCACATTGATCTCAAAAAGGTCAAGTTTCTGAGGAGGTTTCAATGCTTATTGTCTCATATTTTGTGATGAAATTCACTTGAAATTATGAGAAAAATATTCATTTTTTAGGCACAAATCACATATATTCTAAGGCAAAATTTGTCTGGTTTGAGAGGTCTATTTTGTGCCCAAAATTCAGATCCTTCCCGAGGCTCTAATTGAGGTTATTTGACCCTCTGGGATGAATCTATGGGAAAATTCAGAGGCTCTTCTCTAGTAATTTTCTAAAATGTAAGGAGGCTTATCTTGCAGCCAATAAGGTAAATTTTTTGGACTATTTTAGTCCTTATGTAGCATCTTCAACCCTGTTTGAGGTTTGACTTCATCCCCCCTCCTGAGGCAACATATGAACTTAATTTGACTAAATTTTTGTGGTATACCTCGACCCTCTTGAGGCTTGTTCTTAGGCAATTACTAGACATAATTTTAGGTCATCTTCTAAGGTGGAAAATGAGGATGCAAGAAAGGTCGGAGGAAGTTTTTAAGAGCATTTTAAAGAAAACTTTTGATGTTGGTTAGGCCAATTTTTTAAGGCAAGTCTATACCACTTTCATCATGAAAATAAATGTGTTTTAGACCCCTATAGAAGCCGTAGAATAAAGATACATTAAGCATATAAGAGGAAAAATTTACGCCTTAATAGTAAAGCCACATTTGAGCCCAAGTTAGGGGTGATTTTTTCATTGAGGAAGGTATGTTTGAAAGCTACTTTAGACTGAATTTGAATGCATGTATTAAGGCTTTTCTAAGAGAATATTCTTGGATCATTCGAGGGTATATTATGGGATAGCCTTAAGGGGATTTTAAGTGACCTTATGAAGCCAAATTGAGGAAAAATGTGAGGTATGATATCTCAATGATAAAACTTTGTATTATAAATTTGAAGCTACACATGTATATACAAAAGGTAATGATTTGTAAAGGCCAATATTTACAAAGAATGAACTTGAGTTGTTTCCTTAACTTTATGGACTATGACAATTTGACAGTATTGAAACTTCATTGTATATATTTAATAGTGTAATCATAATATACAGGGTTGATTAGACATTACTAAGTGACAATGTAGTAGGGAAAATAACACGTGACACTTATTTTTTGTATCAAACCCATTATACTACATGATGGCATGAGGAAGTGTAAATCCATCTCATCCAAGAATGTCGTAAATTATTCCATGTGATATCTAGGGTTTACATTGCATAGAGTCTTCACTATTTCCCTAGAAATATTATTGCTGGCAAAGTTTAGCAGAACTAGGTGTGTATAAATGAGTCAATGTGATGCAACTATTTATATGTGACTAAGTTTTGTTAGTGATGTAGAAAATCATGTAGATTCACAAGCCCATGTAATCTACTAAAACAAGATACAAGAATCTACTTCTACTCTTTAAAGTAGAAGCACATAAATATCAAGCAAAATAATAATTGACCAGAGGAAGAACATCAATGGCACATAACACAATAAATATCTGGGGAAAGCCACAGTTCAAAACCCCACTATCTATATTATATTAATCCAGAAAATTAAGATGAAATTACAATGCTCATTCTCTCTAAAACAAACCCAACACTCAGCAAATTCAATCTCCAACTCATAAGAAAGCTCAAGGCCAAAGCTTAGCCAATTCACAAGCTCTCCAAGTCTCTATTTCCTTGCACAATTCCTATCGAGGATAGCTTGTATTTAAAGGGAAATAAAGCCTCTAAAAACTGCGCAATACCTTAAGGATCAGTTCTTGAATGCATGCACTATCAGTGCAACTCAAAAAAATCTAAAACAAACAGTACATTGTCCCTGCACTATAGTCTCAACTGGGTCTTTTTCAGAATCGACATGCATGAGTTTCTGATGAGGGAATATTCAGTTAACTGGAGTAGCAATAGTTGAGTGCACTAATGCATCAACTGACCATTAACTCATTATTAGTTCCTCAAATAGTTTGGAGCTAATTTAATTGGACTTAACTCAATAAAGTGAGTTAACTAATTACAACTCATACTCAACTCATCCTAGACCCCTATAATATAGGAAGAACATACACATGACTTCAGAAAGACTTCCAACTCGAAATTTCTAAGTTAACTAAGTCAACTCACTCTAGTTAACTATTACAAGTTACTATGAAAATAAAATTCGATTTTAATTCTCAGTTTAATTCAAGGACAAATTAAACTGGAATTTCTGGATTCTATTTTTATCATTTCTTGTTGCTATTTTCAACAAGTGATGACTAAGTTTGTATGTTGATATATAAGTGAGTGAGAATTATTGAGTTAGGTCCTATTGAGTAGTAAATTATCTTGAATTGTGGCTGGTCAGAAGTGTTGCTATGGTTTGAGCAGAGAGATATATGTTTTTTTATCTGAAAGTATTGATGAACTAGGGTTTGTGATTGGAAAGTGTTGTTAATGTTGTTTTTGGGTTGAGTACATAAAATCTAAATCCATTAGGATTGATGTATATGAGGACAAAGATTGATGTTGTTGCTAGTTGTTTTGTTGAAGAGTTTCAAGGTTGTAATATAGTATTAGTATTCTAAGCATATTCCATGTACTACCATTGTTGATAAGCACAATTCTGTCAGGACATTGCTACTAGGGTTTGGATTGATATATTGTTAGTGCATTGATGCATAGGAAATTATGAATCTAAGTTTCTGGTGTAGATATATGTACCAGGATTTAATTCCTTATTGTGTTGCAGTTATCATCATTGTAAGAAAGGTTAATGTTGACTTATATTTGTTGATTGATCTAACATAAGAAGCTAGGGTTTGAGACAACTTAAAGGGCTTGCATGATTTTGTGAGACAACTTAAGGCTAGGCATAGGACATGCTTGTTGAACATCAGATTGTGCATTAGAATTGGAAATAACATAATGTCAAGCATTATGATAGAAAGAATTGACTATAGCATAGTAGCAGAGGCAGTTCAATGACAATGGATATAATGAGTTCTTGTTTTTATACTACTAAGGTTCAACATTAGATATACATGTTTAGCAACAATGGATCTATTTGTTGAGCGGAGAGTATTGATTACTTTATGATCTTTCAGCTAGGGTTTGATTTTTTTAGTAGAGGAAGTTGTTGTTGCTATTGATGACCTTGTGACAGTATTACAGATAGACAAAGTTAGTAGACTAATTTGATATTAATTATTTTCATATTGAGCATAGGTGGATGTAATTTGAAAATTATGAAACATGGTCCACTGTGGTAAATTGAAGGTCATATCCTTTAGGGAAAGTGGTGGCTTGTTGAGTAGGGTGATAGGGTGGTGCAAGGCAGAGATTGAAGTCTCCTTCATGTTGGAGCCTGAGAACACTTCAAGGTAGTAGGGTGGTGATAGGGAAAGTTGGAGCTTGCAGAGAGTTGGAGTATCCTTCTAGTTAGAGCTAGTAAATCAAGGTATTAGAGCATCCTTTTGGTTGGCACTGATAAACTGGGGGTTTTAGGCTCTTTCCAGTTGGATTTTGTAAATTAGGGTGTTGGAGCATCCTTTTAGTTGGAGCTGATAAATTACGGGGTTGGAGCCTCCTTCCAATTGTTGCTGGAGAATCTCAGAAGTTGGAGCTCCATGTTGATGTAATCCTTAAAAACCTATATTAAAAGCATTTGATGGTTTTTCTCCAGGAAGGATTTCCACCTAAAAATATCTTGTGTATTGTCTTTGATATTGTGCATTGTTGAATGATGTTATTAACTATTCATGTGATGTGATGTTGATTCATGTTTTGATTTGATGCTAATGTTATTTAATGCTCTGAAGATTAAAAGTTAAATAATTCAAGTGAAATATGGATTCACCCCCCTCTCATTGTTTCCAAAAATGAATGGTAGGAAAGGTAATGAAACACACTCTAAGAAATATAATAGAAAGCACATCAATATGGTGGAAATCACAACTTATATTAATAAATGAACTAGTGGAAAATTGTAGAACACAAATTGTCTAGAATGTTAGTAGCTATCTATAAATAAAGAGAGATATCGGAGGCCATGCACATTCACAAAATATATTATAAGAGGCCAAAAGAATGACATTTTACCATAAAGAAGGAACCCAAATATCCAAAATCTTACCCTAGAATATGAAACACCAAAAGGTTTTTGAGCCCCAAGGTCATTAGTTAGCATACCAACTTCTTGGGGTATAACTTTTGCATACAATATCCATTTGGGGCACATGATATCTCAATGGAAATAAGTATTTTATATATAATTTTTTTTTATTACAAATAGGGGATGATATAACAACCCATGGCCCCCAAAATTTCCAAAAAACATGGCTTAGGGACTCAAAATAGTCCCAAAATTTTAGGACCCAAAAACCAAAGAAAAACTACCAAGAAGATAAAGAACCATTGAGATAATGGAAGAGGTAGGTGGCCATCAATACCCACCTACATTATTCCTCTACCATTAGGAAGCAATGGTATCCATCATATCAAGTTTCCTCATTAGAAAGGGGAACTTTTATTGAATTTTTCTCCTGTTGAGCCACTTACCTCAGTGAAGAAGTTGGCCTGCTTTAACAACATAATAGAGTTGCATGTGTTTTTGGTGAGAATCCTTTGTCTTAGTTTCCATGATATGATCTATTGTAGCCTATTCAAACAGTCATGATTGAGCTCTATGGGGGCCAATTGCTTGAATACCTTCAAGGTTTGCAAAAAAGGTGGAAAATATGGTCAAAGTAGCTCCACATTAAATATTGAGTGCAAGCCAAAGAAAGAGGAAATACTTTATTCAAAATAATTTCACCCATAGATTTTATGACTTTTTAAGGCCCATATTAGAGTCCCATAAGCTTCCTATGGGGGCCCGTGAGGTTTTCTTTCTATAAATTTAGCCACACCTTATCACTAACATGAAACTTATATGGAACCTTGTGTTGGTCATATCATTGTTTGTTCTTGACATTAAGTTTTCTGCAGGATATCATGAACCTATTGTTGGAGGTGTTGGATCCATTCAATGAATTTGGCTACCCTATCTACATTGACCTAAGCATTGTAGGATTTTTTCAGTCAAGACATAATGGGCATAGCTACATCAATTGGGGAAAATGTTTGGAACCCTAAGCACACTTGAAAGGGAATGTTGTGAATAGAGTTGTGGAGGGATATGTTATAGTTATGTTGAACATATGGAGGGCTTTCATCCCATGTACATGGATTCTTGGAGTTGTAATGTGCAATATATGAACAATCATTTTGTTGACCACTATTGTTTGTACATCTAATTGGGGATGAGAGGCAATCAATTTGGTCAACTTGGTATCCATGAGAGACCATAGGTTGGACCAACAGGTGCTAAGGAAACTGATGTCTAGATCTAAAATAATGGTCTGATGTAGCCCAAAATGAAGCCAAATACGCTCAAAGAAGAGTTTAGTAGTTGCTTCAATTGTGATACTTTTCTTGCATGGTAATAAAATGGCCATCTCAGAGAACCAATTAACAACCAAAAACATAAAATCCATGGAGAATAACTCCAAGGGATTATATATGGTAGGTAGAGGAGTGTACAACCCATACTTCTTGATGGTTTCTTTAGCAATGACATAAACAATGCAAGATATAATATATTGTTGGACATGTTGTCTATTGTAACATGCATTTTTGTTACCTGTAGTATTCATTTTTCATTCAAGAATCACTTGAAAATATTTCAAAAAATACATAAAAGCAAGAGGAAGAAGTGATAATGGTATATCGTAAATCGCTAAAGGAACAAGTAAGAATAAAAGAATTGGCCCCGGTATAGCCAAGGATTAAATCAAATCATAATATAAATGGTTATGTGTAGCCATAACCAATATATATATATATATATATATATATATTATATATATATTATATATATATATATATATGCAATGCGATTAAATCACAATCGCAAATCATAGTGGGTAGTTATAACATAGCACCTCAGCTTTGGCCGATTATGATTTGCGATAGCCAGACCCGAAACACATATATATTATGTTTTAAAGCCTCAGTGTGTCTGTGATATCGCATAACACTTTATATATGTGTATATGGCTATGCCGATTGCAATATGTGATGGACCGGACCCGAAAAACTTTATGTTACATTTTATAATGTCAATGGGTCTGTAAAGCGCCAAATGCATATGTCATGGTCCCGCAGATTGCGATATGCTATGACCGGACCCGATATGGTATATATTATGTTTAATTCTTCCGACGCATCCGTTATGTCGCATATCGTTAAGTTTTGGATTGATATATCAATTGAAGGCGCCGATTGCAATTTATAATACAAAGTCAATGGAGTATTGAATGGGCAGATCTGATGGATTTACGAAGCAGAATTATTTTTTTTGGAGTTCCATAATAATCAAAGGTTGTGTTGATTTCATTGGTAAAGGGGAAAAATCAGTGTTAGAGGCAAATTCAAAGGAAGGTAATTAGTGTGGTTCAATTGCATTTTGGCCAATTAAAGCATGCCTGATATATGCGTAAGCCTAGGTTTATGCACAAGTCAAAGTCAAACACTGTTTATTATGGTTAAAGTGGATTAATCATTATTAAAGCATCTACAGAAGAATTCAAGAGCCGATTAACAGAGTCGAAAATCCAACAGTCATTGTCATGATTAGTTATTTTATGTTCTTTGAGATGTCTTTACCCTCTGTGTAATATTTTGTAATAATTCTTACTTCAGATAGTTAGAGAAACAATTTTAGTAGTTTGATAGTTTCAAAGATCAACAACTATTTCACAATGTATAAAAAGAGGAAAATTTACAGAGAATGGGTTGTTTGAATTTTGGGAGAACCTCGAGACTAAGCCACTGTATTCCTGATATAGTTGTTGATTAATGAAAGAATTAGAAGTTTCCATGAATTGTTGGGTATAATTTTGTAACTTCTCTGTCATGTGTCATCTTATGTTTTCTTCTTTCAAGTACAGTAATGAAGTTGCAGGTCTTTATTTGCTTATGTAGATAAAGTTAAAATTCCTTAAAAGAGTGCTCCTATACTTGAAGTTTTCATCTTCCTTTCTAAGTTATAGATAATAGTTTCTGTGTAAGGCATCATATTATCTTTAACTTCTCCAAGGGTCGCAGATAATAGTTTCTGTGTCAAGCAGTATATTATCTATGATTCAGTTCTCATTTTCATAATTCTTCTAAGTGACAGATAGTAGGTTCTATGTTAAGCAGCATATTATCTTTAACTTCTCCTTCAAGCTTTCTTCATTCATCATTTATATCTAGCAACAAATGGCATTCTGAGATTTTCCGGTCACATATGTATTAAGTGTTAAAGACCAAGTTTTCCAGGTCCTTCGTTTAAGAATACAACAAATAATAAAGTGACAAATAAGTGACAACAAATAATAATCATTAATGTCTTAAGCACAATTTATCCACAGCCAGGAAATTGGTTTCTTAAGGTACAACATTGTCAAAACTTTGGCTAAATGATATACTTCTAAAGTACTACTACTATCTTCTCCACACCAAAGTTCCCCATCATCTAACTGTAATCTATCTCCCAAATTAGCTTAGAATATTTGCTTGAAGGAATGTAAAGTGGCCTACGTAGTACAAAAGCACATCTTAGAGGTGGAAGTTTGGAACTTGTTTTCTTACCATCAACATCTAGTATGTGGTAGAAAATTCAGATTCAATATTGTATAATTGTGACCACTTGGAGGTATCATTCCCACAATAGTTAAGAACTATGTTTAGCGCCACAAATGGGACCAACTGAGGTAGTTTACGACATGATTGGTGCTACCCTTCTTGTTTGATGGACAAACATAAGTGGTCAATAAGATGATTGTGCATATCTTGCAAATGTACAACTCCAACCATCTACATACATGGGACAAAATCTTTCCATATGTTCAACATAGCTACAAAAAATCCCTCCAAAGCTCTATTGGCTACCCTCCTCTCCAAATGTGTTTGGGGTTCCAACCATTGACCCAAGTTGATGCAAGTATTCCCATTTCATCTTCACCAATAAAGTCTTCCCATGCTCAATTCAAGGTGAATAGGGTAGCCAAATTTATTGAACAAATCCAACACCTCCAAAAACAAGTCCATGATATCTTGCTAAAGTCTAATTCCAACTACAAGTAATGACATGACTAGCATAGGGTTCCACCTAAGTTTCAGGTTGGTATTAAGGTGTTGTTACATTTACAGAAATGTGATGTACATGCCACCATAAGAATTTCAAACCACTATGATAAGGACCTTGCAAAATCATAAAGGATGTGGGTGAAAATTGTGTTGAATTGAGTATTCCCATTTTCTTTGGCTTTCACCTAGTATTTAATGTGGAGTTATTTCAAACATATATTCCACTTCTATTGGATACCTTTAAAGGTAGTCAAGCGCTTGACCACCACAGAACTCAATCCTAATTGTGTTCAACAAGTTATACTCGATTGATTCATGGACACTAAGACAAAGGATACCCACCAAAAACACATACAACTCTACTGAGTTATCAAACTAGGGAAACTTCTTCACCAAGGAGAGTGGCTCATGAGGAGCTAAATTCAACAAAAAATTCCCCATATGATGAGGAAACTTGACACAATGGAAAACATTGCTTCTTAAGGAAATAATATAGGTTGTACAAGGAACAAAATAAAATTCAATAAAGGAAATGAAATACACGGAAAAATGTAATTAAACAAACAATGATATGGTTAAAGCCCCATCTTTTATTAATAAATGAAATAGAATACTACCATCGAACACAAACTAGCTATAATGGTGGTATTTATCTATGAATAGAGAGAGATGGCAACAATGCACATTTGCAAAAGCTATTAAAAGAATGAAATTTTAAAATAAATAAATAAAACTTTAGGTCCAAAAACATAACCCTAGAAGATGAAATTCCAAAAGCTTTATTGGCCACAAGGTGGTTAGTTGATACACCAACTTCCCGAGGTGTTACAACATTATTTAGCACTCATGTAGACCTAATTCTCTTTTATGGCCCTCAGCAATCCCTTTCCCTATGTAGATTTTAATTTATATTAAAAAACAGTATCTCAAATTCCATACATGACTCTACCCATACTAAATCACGTACATATTCGGGTACCATAACATTATACTCACATACACCTTTTAAAATATGAAAAAATAAAATAAAATGTTAATTTTTGGGCGAGGTTTACGGGTTTTACCAAGAGCCCACCTATAGGAGCTCGTGACCTAACTGTAATAACCAATTTAGGTGGTATATATACACCCCTTGGGTAGGCCTAATTGATACAAGAAGAAGGATATTGGCATTACTCAATTTCTTCCAGATCATGCTCGCTTTTCCTATGCCTCCTACACTCCCAGTATCTAGGAAACCTTGGTTTTTTTTGCATAGATGCTCAACATCCTTATCTAGAATCTACTTGAACCTATTGCAAAGGTTGTATTCGTGGCTTGGGATGGATGGATCTGGAGGAAGGCTTTGTCATTGCCCTTGGACTGGATCAGGATGTATCTTTCCTGTACTTACTATTGTTAATCAATAAAGAAGATCATGTGTTGTTCATGATATATGTTTTCATCTTATGAATGAAGGTTTATATTTTTATATATTTTGATCTAACATATTACTATGTTTACTATGTATGCACATTGAATTATCTATTATGTATATGCTTCTAAGATTGATTTTCAAGTCTGCACATCTTGGAGGAAGCAAAGGGTTTGGACCCCATGGGAACATATTCAAACATAGGACCTTCAAGTATGTTTCCAATTCCATGTTTTGTAATTCATATGTTTGACATGCTTGTCTCAACACTTTTTGTTGATTATCATATCCTTCTCTTTTGAGGTTTTCAAACCTTGCCTTAGGGAACTTTTCCTCCCAACACGGGGGCAGAAGTTTTTCATACAATTTTTTTTTTTTTTTCGGGTGCACAATAGCTCATCGGAAATAAATATCTAAGGACTAAAAATTTCGATTGTGTCCAAGATGCAATAAAATCCTTTGGAAATCCCATGGATTTCCAAAAAAAATCATCTAGGGACTCAAAATGACCCTAGAAGTTTGGGACCTAAAAATCACAGAAAAACTGCCAAGAAGATAGTGAACTATTGAGATAGTGGAAGAGGTGGGTGGCCATCAATATCTACCTAGACAATAAAATATCTTGGAATGGTATTTAATTAAGAGAAAACATATTTGGCATTCACTAATAAGTAATTATGTGACAAAAAATTAGGTAAATCCACATATGAGAAATAGGTGATGGCCAACCAGCATGAAATAGAGACTTGGTGTCCATTTCTCACGGGAAAATGTTTCTATATAAATATTAACCATCATAGTCCAAAGTATTTTCTTAGATAAAGGGTATTCTAATCAAAGTAGCATAAGTGTGTCATCAAGCTTCTAGTGTGTGATTGTGAGAATATCTATAAGAAGGGAAGGCAATGCGGTAGTTGATGCCCTATCCCAATCATTTGAGGAGGATGGATCCCTCACTTCTGTATCTTTACCCATTCTAGGTTGGATTAATGAATCCCATAAATAATGGTTGGAAAATGAAATAATCATGTGGCTCATCCATTATCTTCAAAGAAAATCCCAACCCTCCTAAAGGGTATACATGGCATCTTGATACATTGCAATATAAAAGGTTTTTGCTATTGAAAAGTTTTTGAAAGATATAGGAGACTATGAAATGTTTGTCTCATGTTTTTATATTTTAAGCCTACTAAGTGAAAGGTTTTCCCACCTTAAGAGGCAAGTGGACATTGTTTCCATCTTTCGATTATCTCAATAGAAGGCCACCTTTTAAATATTTCATATTATTGTCTCTTGTATCTAGTTATTGTAATTATATTATCTAGATATGTTAGGGTACTACCCTAATCCCCTCACTTAGGATAATTTATTAATGTATAAGGCCACCTTCGTTGAGCCCAATAAATAGTTAGTTAGTAGTCATTCATTGTAAAAAGGGTCCTTTTAGTAATAAGGCCCAGATTAGTTAGTTATCCCTTATTATAAGTGGGACCAAATGTAGTTAATATTTTCTTTTAATAACTATGTATTGGGTAGAAGGTTCTATAATGTTTGGTGAAGCCTTGTTATTGTATTTGGAGATATACTCTAAGAGGTTTCCCTCTTGAGGAATAAAGTGACATAGCTATTTTTTTGGCTGTCATAATACAGGAGATGTTTTTCAAGGTTTATCTATTTTCTATTGTATTATTTATTTCACATTCACATTCTATTACATTCTATGTATTTTTGAAGTTCTAGGGTTAATTACATTGCAAGTAGGTTCAGAGCTCTTTCTTAGGCCTAAAAAGGAGATCTTTTTTTGTAGGAATTTTGGGGAGGAAGAGGACAATAGAATTGGATCAATTTCTAAAATTATATGTGCATGATATGAATAAACCAATGATATATTTGATTTCTTCTCACAAAAACACCCAATTTCAAAAAAAAATCTCAAATGGAGTCCAGAAAGTGAAGATATCGTCGATGAATTGTTTTAGGGTTCTTTTTCGTGACAACCACGAATATTGCAAAGTGAGTTTTTTTTATTGAGTATCCAAATTTCTCTTAGAATTGTGCCCATATATGATGAGTGAGTATGCCATTTCAAGAAATTTGTCATAATATAAATTATGATAAATGTTTCAAGAGTTGTGCTTATTTCAAATTTTGGCCTCAAATCCTAAGTTGAAAAGTAAGTTATTTTCTAATAATTGTATAGTTACTTGTTGGGTCAATGATCTCTTAATTTTCATATTATTTTTAACTTTTTAGAGATACATTTTAGCATCTTTAAATAACACACTATTTTTTCATTTAATAGATAAATTATAGTTATGGAAGAATACATATAGGAGTGGAATCATATTGTTGGAAACTATGGTGACCCCTAATAACAACCCTTTGAGTAACACCGCATCAGATAATACTTGTATATGGAATATCACTTTCATAATTCATAGCAAGTCCCTCTAGCTTTCATAAAAGCTACGAAATAAGTAAGCACTCACTATTCTAGGAAGGATTAAAATTATGTATCCAAGATTCCCTAAAATCATATGACACTTTCTAAAGAAACAAGGGTGATATGGTGAATATGCTAGGGAAATTGCAACCACTACCAATCCCAACACATATGAAATGATGCATCAATGGGTTCTATAGTGGGACTTCCAAAAGTGGGTAACATGATGGTTGTTATCAATCATGGTTTAAAATATACTCAATTTTGTGTCCTAGATCACCCCCTCACTCCTACCTTAGTTTCCTAGGTCTTCATGGATCATATCTTTAAGCTACATGAAATTCCTACTTTAATTGTCTTAAATCAAGAAACCACATTCATAAGAAGATTTTGGAAAGAACTATTTAAACATAAATGTACATATTTGAATATGAGCACTGCATATCATCTCCAAATCGATAGCCAAAATAAAGTGATCAACAAGTGCTTAGAAACCTATTTGAGATGTTTTTTCTTCTATAAATCCATGTTAATTAGCATACTATGGATCGCCCTTTTAGAATGGTGGTATAATACCAATTATCATGGAGCTATCAAAATGACACCATATGAAGTTATTTATGGCCCAAAACACTTGCTAGTGGCAACATTTGTATTATGTACCCCCAAGGCTCTTGCACTAGATAAAATTCCTAAAACTAGAGATTACATTAACCATACCCTAAAGGACAACATAAGTATGGTGAGCAATTGAATGATAATCTAATAAAAATCAAACCAAATGTTCTTTCATTGAAAATGATTAGTTGTTTTTTTTCTTGCAACCTTGCAAACATACATTGCTCAAAGATAAGGTTTCCCAAAATCTAGCTCCCAAGTTTTGTGTTCTCTATCATATCATACAAACCATTGAATAGGTTACCTAGAATCTATCTATCAATGTCTCTCCAACAAAGAGGATCCACAAGGCATGCCACCTATCAAGTGAAATGGCATGACAAGGGATACAAATATAGACATTCCTTGCATCCAAATTCCCTAAGTTGTGCACACAAATCACTCTCTTCATCATCATGATCATTATCTTTGTTTGCTTGGGTTATGAAGAGAACCTCTCTTGCATCCCCTTCTTCTGTATCACTTTCATTTGAATAACTATTGTCTTCTTTAGAATAAATGTTTTTCTTATGGGATATTTCCTTTTCCCAAAAAGAACATCTCTTAGCATTTAAAATGTAACTTACCTTTGTGTTTTTCAGTTCCAATTTTGAGATTCCTATTGAAATTTTGTTCTTCGACATCTGATTCTTCACCTTGTGTGTCTTCTAGCTTGAGTTTCTTTTTCTTGTCTTCTTTGTGGCTTTAAAAGTTTCTTCTCTACTTTATTGTATGTCTTCTGTATCTATTCTCATTTTGTATGTTGTAAGAGTGCTATGTAGTTCTTCCTCTTTCATTTTGGTCAAGTCCTTGGCTTCTTCTATGGCAGATACCTTGGCATGCATCTCAAAGGAAGTGATACTAGCACCTTTTGTACTGTCGAGGAATATTTAGTTTCTTCTCCTAATCCTTTGATGGGGTTGACACTTCATCTACTCTGAGTAGATATGTTGCAATATCTTATTTTTCATCTATTTTTCAGATTTTAGAACTGAGCTGTATATTTTTAAAGTTTGACCTACTTGACCTTATCATCACCTTCATATAAAGTTTTCAGCTTAACCCAAACACTGTTGGCTATGGTGTAATTCATTACCTTGGTATTAATAGTTATGGATAATCCACCTATGATGGCATTAAGAGCTTTTGAATTACAATTGAACAACTTCTTCTCATCAGAATTAGTTGGAGTAATTTTAGGAACTTTGTAGCCATTTATGATGGAGAGCTAAACATTCCCTCCTATAAACTTCAAGTAGGTTTCCATGTAATTGATTCATAGTGGATAATCATTTCCATCAAATATCAGAATTTTCCTTGAAGATATGCCTTCCATATGATCCATGCTTTTTTATGATCTTCCCTCAAGTAATTAGGTTGTTAGAGGGTAACTCGCTCTAAAACCAATTATTGGAAATACTTTGGGGGGGGGGGGAGGGTGTTACGAATCAATATTTCACTTTTGGTTACAATTTAGTATCAAAATCATTAACCAATAACATACAAAGAAAAGGAAGCTACAACTTCTATTTTACCATCTACAACCCCAAGTTTAACAACTCCCACTGGAAGGAGGCAATAACCTCTTGAAGGAATCTACAACTTCCTTTCCTAGCACCACCTTTCTACTCTTTAGAATAAAATATAAAACAAAAACCTCTTAGGCTCCCATATCAGGGACAATGACCCAAATACAACAATATTCAACCATTACTATCTAAACATGTTCAACTTCATATCTACTCCAATAAGCATGCCACTATAACCCTAACCTCCAATGCAACAAAATAGATTTTAATCCATGCCTTCATCAGTTGCTTCAGAATCTGCTCCAAACATTTTCAAGACTGGTATCAAGGTTTTCTTCAAACTTCTACAAGAACAACTTTAAGATCTACTCCAAACTTCTTCATGGCCTTTAAACATGTCACGTTCATCAATTAGGATAACACTAATGTAAGCCTCAATTTCCTTCAAACAAATCCTCAACCAAGCCAATAGGTTGCCTCAAAGTAAGATTTAGAACATGCTTATATGTGTCTGAGAAAGAACCTTAGATATTTCCTTTGATGTCTTTCTCACAGCCTAGGATTAGACGATCCTTCCTCAAATTCAAATTCTACCTCGGACCTCATTTTCATTCGAATTGTTTTAGACTTTGGATAGCTTCATAGTTTTATAAAAAAAAATTGTAACAATTGCTTAAGGATATGTCAAGAAATGATTCCATAGGGTTGAAATAAATGATAATACTAAGGATTAAAAAAGAGTTAAAAGAGCTTGAAAATAGGCCTCAGGGGCAGTCTCAGTGAGGGAAGAAATATGCTTCAGACACCTTAGAAACTAACCTCGGAAGGGAGCCAAAATTTGGTTTCCTCTTAGGTTTGATTTGTCACAGGGATAACTCATATTTCTCATAGAAGTGTCTTAATATAGGTTGAAATTCAACCTTAGACAATCGTTGAGTTAAGGCTCAGGAATGGTCTAAATTAGGCTTCAGGAAGACTACAAAATTCATCCCTACAATTCACCTTAGATCAACTTCAATGAATCCCTTTGTTTTGAAAAGAAACCACCACAAAAAAGGTATAAAAATTAAGTCAAAATTCTTGCTTGAAAACTCACCCTTCTCCATATCTTCAGTGTAGCTTAGGCATTAGATTACTCATGCTAGTTATTTCCTCAGATCTACTAAAATCCTTGCCTCAATTATCCATGGCTAGGGTGAATATATATGTTTTTTGGAGGAGGCTATATTAGGGAAACCTAATCCATGAAAAGACACAACCTTTGTTGGAGCTGACTTGGGAAAACTGCTATTAGGCCAACCTATAAGAGGAGAATTTAACCTTTAGAAAGTTAACTTTTTGTGCCTTTCAAAATACATGATTCATGATTGAATTTGAGAATGGTTTTAGACCCGTTTAAATTACAATGCTAGACCTTATTCTAGGGAGTTAAGGTCATAAAATTTTGGGGCAAAGGCTCTAGTGTTAAACCCATCCTTGGGGCATCAAACTTAAAATATCAATATATCTCCAACCAAGATAACCCATAGGCATGCCACCTATCAAATGAAATGGCATGACAAGGTTTACCAATATAGAAGGTTGTTTCATAAAAATTCACTAATTTGTGCATGAAAATCACCAAACAAATGTTTGCCCATTCACTCTTTAACACCAATGATAATTTCTTCCAACATGACTAAGTAAAGTGAAGTATAGGCCTAGTGAAGAAGTGAATTGAGTGACCAACTTAACCAAAGGATCAACCACTAGAAGACTTATAGAAAAAAAGTAATTTTACTAGAATTATAAATTGGAATAGCCTCTAAATTCCAATAAAGAAGATAGATGACAAGATAATTTGATACATGATCACCTTTAAGTCAAATGTTTTGTGTGTGAAGTGTTTAGCACAAGGAAAACAAATTCCCAAAAAGGATGAATCAAAACAATTGAATGGTGAACAAATTGGAGTTAGAAGGAACTCTAGGGAATGTAGTAAGAGGAAAGATAGATGGTGGACAACCAATAGGTCAATTGTGAATATTCTCTCATACAAGCTAAAGATATTGTCTCTATTCAACCCTGTACCTTCCTCGTTGAAACAAGAAATACAATATAGTTTCATATCTCCTACAATGGTCATTAATTGTAATATCAATGCTCAAAATATCCAAGACCTAGAAGGAACTATATGGAATGTAGTAAAAGAAAATATTTATGTACTAGTGGACAACTAATGGGTAGATTATCAATCTTCCCTTGCACAAGATAGAGTTATTGTGACAAGATTTGATGGTATGTTTTTAGAATAGGGACACACCAATAGGAGATGGGGTCATGGTTGTTGGAGATGGCATGTTAGATAAGACCTAGAGTGTAAGAGATAGATTAAACTCTTGGAGAGACTAGATGACATGTATGCTCAATGAAATCTATGATATTGAAAATGAGTTGGATGCAAAGATTCGAGGGATACATGCTACATTCAGGGATGCCACTTGTAGCAGAACCTACTAAGTTAATTTCGAGGAGTTTTGTTTGATAGAGATGGCATTTCTTGCCTAGGTGGAGGTGAGTGACATAAAGAGGGTTCAGACATGTTTAGGGACTTCTAGTGGACCTTCTTAAGAGAAGGAATATGGATGTGTTGGATATATTATGGTTCAAGAGAGGAGCATTATGGCCTGAGATGTAGTAGTGACATTACATTCCTTAGATAAAGAGTGCATTGATGATGTTGGTTGTGGATATTGGTATATTTTATAAATTAAGATGAGTTCTAATTCACCTATAAGCTAGATAACATAGAGTGATGTGGAGATTTTTTAGGGGGTAATAGACATGAGATTGGATGGAGAAAAATACTTGGACAAGGGTGATGGATGAGAAATTCATGTAGAAGATGATTTGTGTTGGTCATTGTGATGGATGGCTAACTTTCTGACATGGCTTGAGGACTAAGGATATTTTGGTGAGATCACTTGAAGTAGAAGAGAAAAACACTATGTGAGATTGCAAATTGTCATGAGATTGGTTGGATTTATTCATTGGGGCTTCACTGTGAGCCAAGATGAGATCTTGGTGACCTATGAGGGGGTGGAGACTTGATTGAGACATGGGCCAACCAATTAGATAGCATGAATATGATGTTGGCTTAGGTTCGGGGAGCCTGAATTGAAATATTGAAGGATTCATGGTCATGAATAAAGGGACCTTCATGTGGATGTGTGTGATCTTAGAGTAGACTTGGTAGTGGAGATCAAGATCTTGAATTGGAGTTGAGTGGATTTGCTTGTAGCTTTGATGAGGCCTTGGTATGAGAAACTTGGTTCATTGGTTGGGCTTTATAGACTTAGCCATTAAAGTGTGAGTTGCAGAATGGTATGATTAAAGAGGTTGATTGTTCCAAGATATGGATAATATTCTGGAGGAGGAGGGTTTGGAAATATTTCGAGACTGATTTTATGGAGACCTTAGGTGGTACATGGATGGGATTAATGTGGTGAGTGGGACTTTCCTTCTACACAATGATGTGAGAAACATGTTTTCAAATCTAAAGAGAGATTGGGAGTGGAAAGGTTTATCTTAATATAGGTGCAGTGGATCTGAATAAACTTGATGAGGCAATGAGAGCTTTGGATACTACCAATGTGGACTAAACCATCATGATAAGACTATGTGATTGATTTGATGACTTTTGAGTTTTAAGTTATTTTCATGGACTTTGATGTGGAGTGGATAGTGGATTTGATAGATGGAATCTCTTTGGATGTCTTTGTAGGTTGTAGTGCATGGGATTCCTTTATTCAAGATGGATGAGTGGATGGACCGATGTACCCGAAGCATAAGAATTGGACTATGTGGAGGATTTATTGATGGATTCATGATAATGATGACAATTTTTGGATGAGTATGTGACATAAGTGCTAGATAAATGGATGATAATGATGCGAGGATGTGTATTCTCATGGGTTAGGTGTTATGGGGTAATTGATCACCCAAGCAATTAAAGTCATAAGGGATATTAGTGCATAGAAAAATGTCAAATTTATTTTGGAGTATGAAAGAAGAGTTCATAGGTGGCTCATCACATGGAGATTTCGGTGGTCAACATGACACAAATTATAGCTTGGTACATTGAAAATAGAGTTTGGAGGGAGAGTCTTTCTGAGATGACGTTGGACAATGTGGATACTTGTGACGTACTGTGATTAATCATCTGATGGCAAGAGATTTTAAGAGTTCATGTACATATAACCTACATTCAGAGGGAAAGTATGGACATACACCTACTTGGATGTTAGGGTTTCTAGGGGACTCCTATTTGGGACTGACATGAGATTAAAGAGTCGGAGATGGGTTTCCATATTGATGCTTCTATTGGTGGCTTCATTCAATATTATTGATTGGACTGTTGTTGAGGATGAAAAATATTTTTGGTGGGGTAGGATGGCATTCCCCCACACTATGAATGCACAAAGTTTCATATTGTGCATTAGAAAGAAAATGAAAGCCATGTTAGATAGAGATCTCATCTTGTGTGTGAAACATGGCTGCAAACATATTTGAGACATTTTGATGAGTTCATTAGCAAATAATGGATGTGGACTCACTTTGGTGATGGCATGTGCACTTGGAACGAGTTTTCCCCACTATCACTAAGCTATAGATGAGATTACATAACTTGGCACATTCATTGGCTTGAAGAATAATGGCACATTTGGACATAGGGTGGATTGGGACAACATTAGGGTGGACATGGCCAACCATTATAAAGAACCTAAGGCCAATTTCAAAGACAAAATGAAGATTTATATGACATGAGTATACACTTAGCCGAATTACTTTGGACTGCCACCCCATAGGGTACGTGCACAGATCGGCTAATTCGACAACATATGAAGGTTTGCGACCCTACACCTACCCTACCACTAACATAACCTCAAATAAATTTACATAAATGGATTGAAGAAAGGGTGAAAGGGAACAAGAGTTCGGGTATGATCAACATGAAGTAGTGTAGACCGAAAGAAGAGGAAAATAGCTCGCATGAAGCTGGAGAATCCTTCCTATGTGTGACAAAGGGGAAGGTCAGACCGAGGAGAGAAGGGTGGTTTTCAATGTAGATTTTGGGTGCTACAATGTGGTGTGGACAAGTCATCAATGTAATAGAATTTAAATTCCAAGGAAAATAATTGCAGGTCCAAGAAAGGCATAGAAATAACCCTCAATTGGTTTTACGAACCTATCAGGTGGACAGTTAGGGTGGCACAAACCTGGCTCACCTGTGTGGGGTCATTTTGGGCCCATTTTGAGTGTCAGTTGGGGGAGTAGGTTTTTGGTGAGATACCCAAGCTATCCCAAGGCTATTTGTATATTTTTATGTTGTATTAATTGGTTGGGTTATGAACCTAAGTTCCACCCTAATGGTGCACTTTATAAATGGTTGTATTCTTTGGGAGTCCTTACATTGTATGGTAGGCTTTGGCTTGATGTGTCATAACCAAGGTTATGATGATGCTTTGGACATTATATATATATATTATATATATATATATATATATATATATATATATATATATATATATATATATATATATATATAGATATATATATATAGGGTAGGTAGAGGGTCCCACCCCATACACATTTCCTAGTGTAATTGTGCATGGTGATTGTACATGGTGTACATGACATTATTTTGTAGCATTGTTATATGTACATGTTGATGGTTTTTTGGAAATTTCACTTGTGATTTGACTACATGTTATTTATGTTACACATTGATAACTCAACACAAAAACAAAAGTATAATTGTTAGAGGCATAGTCCCAGTGTAGTACTCACAAGTTGGTTAGTCCTTTGTTGAAGAACCATGTTAGTGTTGCACTCTCATAGGTCGTGACATGCCTTAACTCATGGGAATGTTATAGGTGCTTTAAAGTATGCTATGAGTATCCATTTATTCATGTATAATATTGAGTTAATTTGAAACTGGATGCTACATAATTTTTAGTATCAGAGCTTGGCTATGGTTGTAATCATATTTTTTATTCATATTTCTTTATGAATCTAGTGCGAGGAGAAGCGAGGAGGTTTGTGAGAGTTGTTGGGATGTAAGGGAGCCTTAACATGAGGAATCTTGAGAGAAATGGAATAACAATGGGCATGATGAGTAGCATGTAGGCTTAAAGCCAATACTAATCAAAGAACCTAATTTTTTCCATGGGGAGAAAGAAGGGGCTACAATATCACCATTGATGTAGCATGGGCTCAAGGGTTTATGTGTTTGAGTACATGAATGTAAGGAATATTCCAATAGTGAATTTTACCATTAAAGGCATATGCTCACCTTCGAGGCTAGAGAGAGTTGAGGATCCCAAAACCTTGATGTGATGGGTAAGTCCCAGCTCCATTTGGCCAATTTTAGAAGCAATGGGAATTCTAAAGCTATAACTACAGCTGACGGAATTGAAAGAATGATATTGACAAGGAAGCAGTTATTGCCATGGAGATAGAGTGAGAGTTGAATATTGTAGTTCCCCACTCTAGTTGGTTGACTTTGATATTATCTTAACCTTGCAATACTCTTATGGCACATGCATTATTCTTTGAGGACCTCGTGCATTATTCTTTGAGGACCTTAGGTCAAGCATACAATTATTTTACTATTATTATTAGTGGACGTGATGATGATTGCGATGTATTATTTTGATGTTATTTTTTGTGGTAACCCTGTGAAGGAAATTGGTTCTTGATTTTCATTAGTGAAATAGAATTTTTCAACAACCTTTGGTATGACCTCTCCCTTGTCATCATATGAATTTCCAAGACCATGGGAAAATGCAATTGTTTCCCAGTGTCATTATTGTTTCCCTCGGCTACATCTTCATATGTTTCCATTTTCATTCATGTAGCATCTTATGCATAATTGATAGCAAAAAAAAATAGATTTTCAATAGAAATAGTGCCAAGTGATGTCAACACGGGATTCACCAAGATAGAGAATGAGAGAATGTATAGTTTTCTCCTCAGACCACTGTTGCTAACACCAACAATATCACCCTCTAAATCTTAACATGTCATATCAATTACATAATCAAAGCCCCACCTCTATTTTCGATGGAAAATTCTCATGAGATTTGTCCTCATTCTCTAATTCAATCGTAGTTTTTTAGTGGGAGCCTTCTCTCTCCATACGTATAGACAAAAGTATATCCAAACCAAGAACTTAACTCCCAAAAGTAGTAGTATCTGATTGGTTTCCCACACTGAGTAGTTTTTGGGACACTACATTCTTGGATTTCAAAAATGATGCACTATTAGTCTAAATTCAATGTTGTTTGATCCTTGTGTTAAACTAATATTAATTGTTTAGATGACCATGAATTCCCAACCCCTACATTTCAAGCCCTCCATAGACTGCTATCTTGATAATCATGGCTTGCCATCACGCCCAACCCAAATTGGAGTAGCTAAAACCCATCTTGAATCCTTCATTTTTCTCCCTAAACCACAAAACCGCTAAGTTGTAGAGCACCAAGCCCCTTCCATTATTTGAAAGGTGAGAAAAATATCATCATGCCTCCAAAACCTCGCCATGGATATAGTGGGATATCGTTAACTTTAAAACAACCGACCAAATGATGGAATCAAAGAAAACATGTAACTATGGGATTATGTTTCAAATTGTGTCGATGAAGTAGGAAATTCCTTGTTTTTATTTTCCCACCGGTTTGTTTGTTTTATTATCCTACATTTAGTTGAACTGGAGAATTATTTACAAATCTGATTGGCCTCCCTTATTTATATTATTGACGCATTCATATTCACTTATGTGGATGCATCTTTCTTTATCAACATTTACATCTCTCGAAGTCTCACTCATTAGGGAGCAGTCACAATTCACAAGAAAATCATCACAGCATCGAGTCCTCGCCAGTAATAGTCAAAGCTTCTCGATCTAATGCCATATCAGGATCCCACATTTATTTATATCTTCGTCGATATCACCTCGGCCGATATCATCTCATGGATCTGTAATTGTCGCTGACGTAGCCTTTCACATCACTTGTAGTAAATTTCAAGGTTGAGATGTTGCCTCAATATCGGGATCTCAAGGCAATGGTCAATTATCTCGAGATTCTGAGATAAGGTGATGAGGCGAAGATCTGAGAAGTATCACGCCGAAACTACCAAGCTTCAAATGAGCTTAACATGAATGACAACAAGCTGAAACCAATACAAATCGAAGGTTGATATGCCAATGACCTCGGCATAATCAAAAGCCGATAGGCTGACAAAAATTGTGCAACTCGAAGGTTGGTGGGACGATAAATGAACTTCTATTGTTGATGAGAGTTTGACATCATTGTCTGTTGACAAAAGCTTGTCAGGAGGGGCAGATCTTAACAACTAATTGGTGACAAGATTTTCAAATCCTAAAGGTTGAAAGTGGGATCTGTTTATTATAAACAATATGTTTTCACCACTAGGTCACAGGCACGCTATGACCTAGCGTGGGAGAAATTAACAAAAGGATTTGACACTATTATCAACCATCAAGACCTCAAATGATGAGATGAGCGGGCAAGTTAAGTGTGGGCTAAATTGAAATTGTAACCACGAAATTCAAGTCTAGATGCATGAGCAACATTCTTAGGGCCCTGATATTCCTATGGATCCTCATTTTCTAGAGCCAAATTCAAATAAGTAGGAGTGAATTGTTATGTTTTTTTGTAATATTTTAAAAGTAAACATGATTTTACCACATTTTAAATCTATGTAAGTTGAATCAACATCTTCTCAATATTTTTCATATTTTAAATTCAAATTATGAAAAATAAATCAATCATAAGTTTTTATTAAAAAAAACCAATTCAATGTATAATTGAGTGTAACAAATATAGACTATTTGGTGAAGAATTCTGGTTAATGTGAAAATTAAGTTAGTTGAATATCAGGGAAGGAAAGTAACTAATTAAGTAACTAATTGGAGATATCCCGTTTTGAGTAGTAAGATTTGGGCATTTTTTTTGTTTACTTAATGCATGAGGTCGATGTTGGTGAATTTTCATTTAATCAAGTTCAAATTTTATATATATATATATATATATAAATTAATGTATTTCTACACTTATTCCAATTCATTCATCACATTGGTTGGTTTTTCTCTTACATTTTGCGTAGCGGTGTCCATGATTGATTTACTTTGTTTATTACTTTTGTAAGGCTTTGATTGCCATTATTTGACATCTGAAGTCTGAATTTATACTTATTATTTTTTTTCTATCTCTAGTATCAAATTTTTATAACTAACTCCAAAATTTATATGTATTGAAGTAGTTCATAAAATTGTCTATGTTATGGTGATGAGGGTTGTTTAGGAGGGTATGAAGCTTGGAACCGTCGTCACCTTCCGCATCAAGGTTATTACATCAATTTGGACTAATGTGAATTAGTGATTGTTGGAATAGGTAACATGGCTACAAGAGGCACATGAAGGAGTAGGGCAGCTAGAGGGCGCAGTATGGTGCCATCGCAATAGCCAATTCCTATCACTCCACTCAATTATGGGAAGCACATTGCAGCACAAGAACATATACCTACCG
Source organism: Pinus taeda (assembly GCA_000404065.3). Lineage (NCBI taxonomy): Eukaryota > Viridiplantae > Streptophyta > Pinopsida > Pinales > Pinaceae > Pinus > Pinus taeda. The sequence goes on from APFE031111439.1 coordinate 87,532, forward strand.
AAGAAGTTTTCAACCTAATGAGATCTTTTCAGCACATGTTGGAGGCACTATAACCCATTTGGAATGAGAACAAGAAGGAACTATTACGTAAAATGAAGGGCTCGAAAACCTTCAAGAAATGATGTGCATTGGGATTTGGAAAAGGTATTTCATAATTTTGGGGGTCTGCAAATGGGCAAATAGTAGAGATAACGCTAGAAAACATGGTCATGTGCTTCACATTGAGGGACTATACCTCAAATATGAAGGCCAAGATGAGTTTATTCTAGTTAATAAGTGCATTGCTTGATGGAAACATTATTACCTTAGTTGGGGATGGATATCTTAGAGGTCACTTGGGATTTATTTGAAGAAATTTTTAGAGAAAGCTACATGTTAGAGGAGTTCATTAAAATAAAGCTGAATGAATTCAATGCACTAAAGCAAGGAAGTTGATGAGTGCATGAGTATGAGGCTTGTTTCTTGGAACTACTTCACTATGCCCCTTACTTAAAATAACAGAAGCTCAAAGTAAACAATTTTTTGTATGGATTAAATTTTAACATTCGGTCTAAGGTTAGAATCTTGATGCCTCATACCTTGTATGAGGAAATTTGTCAATCCATCATCGTCGAGGAAGAGATCTTGAACAGTGGACTGAGTAGGCCATCAAAACCCATAGGGTTAGGAGTATCTAGTGGAATTAGTATGGATCATAGGAATATTTAGATGGGACTAGTGAACAATCATCAAAACCAGTCAATAATAAATCAAATAACACCATATCAGTATCCAACTCAACATCCATGCAATGTATCTCAACAGGCTTGATATACTAACATACAGACATGTTAACCATCACAATATCATTATATGCAATAGCACAGTGTCGCACCATAACAACATATTGCACAATAGCTTGGCTCTTACCAATAGAGTTCCATGCCAAACCCCAGTTCAAATAGTTGATCTGGAATTTATCCAGGACAAAGAATTAAAGGTATTACAAACTCATGTGCATGGATGTGCCTATGTTACTTTATGCAATGGATCGATAAGATTGCAAAATACATAGACACTGAGGCAGTTAGAGAAAACATAACAGGAAAACATGTAATACAACAAGTTTAATAAGGAGTTCACCCAATACTCCTGGGCTACGTCTCCTGGTCCAGTTTTCAGTGGTGGCCTCTCTATTAGGTTTTCAAAGCAGAGTTTCTTTACATCAGTGAGCTCAATTTGAGTCTCACTTAACAGATATGAATCACTAGGATTGGAGTACACAGACTCTCCTTACTGATGCTTGACCTCTTCTAGTCATAGTAGTATGAGCCCAATCTGAAACTCATACATGATAGGCCTATGCCGAGGAGCTCGCTTGAACCTCTCAAGCTTTCTCTCGAGTGCACAAACTCTCTGACTCTCTCTGGCTCTGTTAGGCTTGATGTTGCCTTTAGGTCAACTCGACTTCTCCTCTCTATTCTCTACTCTTAGCTTTCTGCGTCTAACTAACTCCTATCTGTGTGTCTTGTCCTCTCCTTTTGCCAGTTTATTTTTTTAAAGCCAATATGCTTTCTGTCAGTTTGTTTTCACTTCCCGGTGTTCTGGTTTTCCTACCTCTGTCCATTCGAACTCCCATGTTCTATGTCATCATCATTGGGTAATGCTTCATAAGGAGGTGGCCACCTATTCTGCAATGGGTGAGTGTGTCAGGTTCCTTGGACACATTGAATGGATGTTATTTCCGTTTTCTTCAAGATGCCCACGAAACACGAATCCTCTGCCAACTTATCATCCATGTCGGACTTCAAATCCCATGTAATCTTGCTTTATCTTTGTCAAATTTGGTCATTTATCGGGGCGCACCTCCACTGTTAATCTAGGCCCCCTAGATCCTACGGTCATCATTCATATCGGGCAGGTAAGTAGTATGACATTTACCCATCCGATGTGAGCGGTTTTCTCTCTCTTCTGCCGGATGCGTATCACTCAATATGTGGCATCGGGCGGGACTTGGTCAAAATTGCTTACCGCCTCGAGGCCTTCTGATATCCTGCCGGTTTTGTGGAATCCACAGAACCGAATTAATTATTTTTCCGCATTTCATAGCCATTTCGGGTTTGGGCACTTCGGGGCTTTCCTTCACTGAGGGGGACGCCCTGCGATACGCGATTAGCACTTTAGCGATAATTGCGTATCAGAAACCACCCCTGTTTCTTGAATTAGCCTCTGGTTTTGCCAATTTGCACGAGCGCATGTTACCATGGGCCAACGGTCTGCGTAGTCAATCGAGGGTCCTCGTTGCTTTGCACTGATCACAATCGCAACTGTCACAAGGATTCCTTTTGATAGCGTGATCTTTCTAAGACTTGAATCTGTTTGGCATAATTTGAACGAGTTTATGAAAACTTAGAGAGTGTTTAGGATCAAATTCGGATCACGGCCTTCCCACTGAAAAAGCTTTTGGACCACCAAAAGTTTATTTTTAAGCATTAATCAAGTGAGGGCATTGATTCCTCGCTTTCCCAATTTCTATCCATTTCTCACTGCTTGGTTTTGAACCTTTAACTCCAATCTTGAGGTACTCAACATCTCCTCTACACGTAGTTCTCACCTTCTTGTCCAGAACTTTAACTTCTTGCAATTCATTAAGATATTCAGGCAACAGATCATCAATAGAAGGCAATTGACTCTACTCTTCAGGATCTTCAATTAATGAAGGTTCAAATAATCTCAAGTTGTCTTCATTAACAACTGAGTAGATGTGCATGTAAGCTGGTATATCAAGGCGAAAAGAATTCTCACCAATTTTCTCAAGTATCTTGAAAGGTCCATACCTTATTGGCTTCAACTTCTTACCTTCACCTTGCATTCTATATTTGCTGATATATAGATAGACTTGATCACCAAATTGGAAACTATGCTCCATCCGATGCTTGTCATGCCTTGCCTTGTACTTGGCTTGGCTCTTTTCCAGCTATTCTTGTACTGCCTGGTGAATCTCTTGGATTTGTTCAATGAGCTTGGTTGCCTTGTCCACATCACTATGTCCATCAACTGCTATGTCTTTACCAAAGACAAAATACAAGGGAGACCTTGGCGTGAAACGAAAATAGGTCTCCAAAGGAGATCTCTATGTAGAAGAATGTTTAGCTCGGTTGTAAGCATGTTGCACATAACATAAGTGTTCATCCCAAAGCCTGGAATGATTGCTGCAATAGCCTTTGAGCAACTAGATCACTGTCCTATATACTACTTCTGTTTGGCCATCTGTTTGCGGATGAAAAGATGTGCTCTTCTTCAGCCTGGTGTCCATCAATTCCCACAAACTTGACCAAAATTTCCCAATAAATCGGGTATCTCGATCAGATATAATGGAAGTGGGTAATCCAAAATGAACACATACATGTTGAAAGAACAACCTTCCAGTTTGCTCAACTGTAATATATTTGTTACAAGGTATTAAAAGACACATTTTGCCGAACCTATCCACAACAGCATATAAATAGTCATGACCTTTCCTAGATTTAGGCAGTCCTCCGACAAAGTCCATGGAAAAACTTTCCCAAGGATGAGAAGGAACTGGTAGTGGAGTGTACAAGCCTAGTTTTCTATTGTTGGGCTTGCTTTTAGCACACATGATAAACCCTCTTACATATCTAGAAATTTTCTCATTCATTTTTGGCCAATAACAAAATCTTTGCAGCTGTGCAACTGTTTTACTTACACCAAAGTGACTTGATATCAGAGAAGTGTGTGCCTCTTGAATTATCTTTACTCTTTCATTTTGTGGAATGCATAGCTTCCCAAAATGATACAAGAGCTGGTCCTTAACATGATAGTCCAATTCTTCTACTTGTTTGCCATGACTTAAAGTTGCATATACATATTTAAAATCTATATCTTGAGCATAGTTCAATGTAGCTTTCATGCAATATTGAATTATGCTTAAGTATAGTGGATGCATTTATGATTAGTCTGGACAACATATCTGCAACTTTATTGTGTATTCCCTTTTTATACCTTATAACTAGATGAAACTGTTGTAGAAAACTCATACATCTATAATGTCTTGATTGCTGCAACTTAGTTTGGGAGTGTAAATATTGAAGTGGTTGATGATTAGTATGTATAACTATCTCTTTTCCCATTAAGTAACGTTTCCACTTTTTCACACTCTATACTAATGCATACAATTCTTTATCATATGTGGGATACTTAACTACTACAAAATTAAATGTCTTAGAATGATAACATATGGGTTTACCGTGCCACATCAACACTGCTCCCATGGCATAGTCACTGGCATCCGTTTCAATCTCAAATGGTCTTTGAAGATCAGGTAGTGCTACTACTGGTGATGTACTAATCTTTTCTTTCAAGGTGTCAAAGGCTTTCTACTATTTGCCTCCCCACTAAAACACCTTGTTCAATCTCGTTAAAGCATGTAAGGGAGCTGAAATTAAGGAAAAGTTAGAAATAAACTTTCTCCAATATTGTGCTGCTCCTAAGAAGCTTCTAACTTCTATAGCAGATTTGGGTTTAGGCCAGTTTACAATGACTGCAACCTTAGATGGATCTATCTTCAATTCACCACCCCCTACAATATGACCCAAATAATTCAAAGATGTTTTGCCAAATTCAAATTTTGAGAGCTTAACCTAAAGATTTTATTTTTTCAAAACATCTAGAGTCTGCTTCACATGCTTTAAATGTTCTTCCCATGTTTTACTGAATATAAGAATGTCATCCAAATATACAATGACAAAATCATCTAGAAAAGGTCTGAGGACATCATTCATTACTCTCATGAAAGTAGCAGGAGCATTAGTTAAGCCAAAAGGCATAACCAACCATTCATACAATCCCTGCTTTGTTTTGAAAGCAATCTTCCATGCATCTTTCTCTGCATCTCTAACCTAATGATAGCCACTATGCAAGTCTAGCTTCGAAAAATAAACAGCTTCCTTTAATTGATCCAATAGATCGTCTATGCGAGGAAGGGGATAACGATTTTTGATCGTTATCCTATTCAGTTCTCAGTAATCAATGCACATTCTCCATGAGCCATATTTCTTTCTCACCATGACAATTGGAGACCCACATGGTGATGTGCTAGGTCTGATGAATCCCTTCTCGAGCAGCTCCTATACCTACTTCTTGATTTTTGCATTCTCTAAAGTGGACAACCTTTTATACCTATGGCTATGATTGTTGTTTCATCTCCTGAGTCTGACCCCAAATCCTTTTGAATAGCTGCAGCAGTCTTCTTCTTCATTCCCTTGAATTTCTTGGGTCTTAGCTCCAAATGCAAGATCCAGCAATGTTCATCATCATGCCCATCCTTCTTACAGTGAGTACATGAAGACTTGGTATTTTGTATAGTATTGGGCTTCCTCTCTTTCCATTTCTGTTTTCTCTTTTCCTTGCTTTTCCTTGGAGTGGGTTTTGATGATTCCCCAACTTCTAGGTTCACATTCTTTCCTCTAGCCTCTAGATGTGTAGCCTGAACAACTACTTCATCTATGCTAGTGGGATTAAATATGAGAATAGTGTGCCTTAACTAGCTGTGTAGACCACCTATATACTTCATCAGAGTTTTAGGTGAGTCTAAAGAAATTCCTAGAATCAAAGCTCTTTTCCTAAATTCTTGAGTGTAACATTGTACACTTCTCCCTTTTAATTGGCGAAGAGTTTGCCAGCTCATCATGGCTTGCTGCATATAGGCTAGTGGATAGAATTTTTTTTTAATTGTAGAAATAAATTCACTCCAAACAGAAAGAATTTTACCATGTTTCTTCATGTCGGCTTGTGTCCTGCCTTCCCACCATACCAAGGCAATGCCTCCAAGGTGAAGACTAGCTAGCTGAATCTTCCTCTTGCCTGAATCGATTCTCTACACTCTACAATAAACATCAATTTGTCTAATCCAATTATCCAACTTCTCTGCATTCAACTCTCCATCATATATCGGTAAATCAAACTTAACATCTAATTTAATCAAAGATGTTTTCTTTTTGTTTTCAAGGCTACTAGGAGGTGTGGGAAGTTTTTCTTCTTTCCCTTTGCCTTTAGAGTGATCATGGAGGAGAGATTCTTCTGCTCCATTATCTTATTTAGAGTTTGATGAATCTTCAGCTCTACCTTTCTTAAATTCTCTATACATTTCCTCCACCATGGATTGCATGGTCAGGAAACCATCCATGAATTGGGAGTCTGATTCCAAGGGGTTTTCTTCTAACATTTTCCTCTTAGAGTGGACTCTTCCAATTTTAGGGTTAGCTTCAACCAACTGTCCTTCTCCTAATTCAAACTTTGATCTAGTTAGAATTCAACAACAAAATCTAGCACAAGCTTGTCTAACCTTAGTAACCTAGAGCTCTGATACCACTTGATATGGAATTTATCTAGGACAAAGAATTAATGGTATTACAGACTCATGTGCATGGATGTGTTATGAAACCAGCTCAAGAAAAAGATAGAAAAGATAGGTCAACACCTTAGAATTTAGCCTCTTCGAGGGGGCAACCTCCTTTACATGACATAAATGAACAATTTTTGTATGATACAAATGACAAAACCTCCTTTCTATATATAGGAGTCTAAGGAGTCACAATATAACCTAGCTGACCTAACAATA
>APFE031111440.1:0-12142 GCA_000404065.3 Pinus taeda
AGAAGCCCACTATTGTTATTGTTGTGCCCTTACATTATTATTGTTATGTCAGCTCTAATTATATTATGACCCCTTAGACTCCTACATATAGAAAGGAGGTCATGTCATTTGTATCATCCAAGAATTTTTCATTTGTGTAATGTAAAGGAGGTTTCCCTCTAGAAGAGGCTAATTTTCAAGTCGTTGATATATCTTTTCTATCTTCTTGTGAGATGGTTTCATAACATAGTCTCTTGATTAATAACATTTATATCAGATTCCAAGTTAATTAATGTGCTCGGGATGATTTTATGATTGATATGCACACAAGAGATTCCAATATTTGAGTATTTGGTGGTGAGGACACACTCTATCATAAAATTTTATAATCTCCCAAAAAAAATGTATTGTTTGAGGTTATTTTATTTTCTTACCAACTTCCCTCAAGAATAACCCTTCAACCACTTTTAAATATATAGGAACATATTTATTGGTTTGGAATAATGACATATGGACACACACATTATTAAGTTATCCCAAAACCTAAACTTTAGGCCAAGTAATAGGCTCTCGGGTGGAGGAGCTATGCAAGATTGAATAGATGGATACCCAGTTGGACGAGATTGTTTCATGGAAGGGTTAGAATAATATGAATTATAATATTGATATTGATCACGGATCATCCCCTGAGGTTTTGTCTACCATTGATTCTTTTGAGAGATAAAACAAAATTTCTTAGGGTCCTCTAATTCTTGATTAAAAACATTTAATATAGGAAATAATGGATGACTACTCATGGCATGGTTACCTCAACAAGATGTAGTAGGAATTTCTTTAATGGGTTGTTTCTTCTACACTTTGCGAAAAATATTTCCAAAGAAAACTTCTATCCTTTATTATTCTTGTTTAATTTTAGTGTACCCAATTGAGCACTTACTGAACTAAATTGACCAGTTGTAGAAACGTATTTCAGAATAATCACATCATGATTTTTCTAGTCAAAATTTCGAACTAACTAATGTGGTTCATCCTCATGACAAGGATGAAAAACAAGATGATTCATTAAGTATAAATAGCAGAAATGCCTCAAGTCTCAAAAGTGGTCATTGGAAATTTAGTTAATAAATTTAATAAATTTAGTTTTAAGATGAGCATTAATGTATAGTTAGGTCAAAATAATATTAAATTAGTTAGGAAATTATAATAAAATAAATCACTTTTAAAGAGCAAGCAGAACAAATTGAAAAGAAAAGTATAAAATTATATTTACTTATAAATTATGTTAAATATAATAATGAGGGTAATAAAATTGAACAATAAACTTAAATAATAATAATAATATATATAAAATAATAATAATTAATCTTATAAAATTAGAAGGCTAGACGAGAGGGAAGTTAAAAAAGGAAGAAAAATAAATAAAATAAATAAAATAAAACTTGAAGTATTCTAATAAGTTCCCAATCTCAGCTCTACTAACTCCATTGCCAATAGTTTTATAAACTTTCGATAGTATATTCCTTGGTCCTCTCCTAGTCTTTGATTCCCCTTTGGAATATCTTTGGCATAACTCAAACATAACATCATAATTCAATTAGGACACATTTACACCACTCCTTGAGTTTAATAGGTCAATACAATAATCATGAATCCTGCAAACCAACAATTCATGTAGTGTGTCCTAAGAGAAGTCTCATTTTCTTTCCTACTATAGGTTATAATTGAACTTCTTGATATAACATTCTAAGATTTCATATTCATTTTAAGCTATCCTAAAGACCTATTCCCTCCCATCCTTTTCATTGTATTAATATTGTTATTTTTCTATGGAACTTCTCTTCATATTTTCCCAATTGTGGATACTATCTACCAAGTCCCATGAATCATTGTAATGTAGCTCTTTGGAGTGTATAAGGACAAATTTTCAACTTTTTGTCATTCACAACATAGTCATGGATTCTATAAAGACCATTGAACTATAAGAGGAAAATATTTGAATCTTCTTTAAATAACCCATGGAAGTTGGGTAGGGTTGAGTGTGAGATATTCTTCATCTTAGTTTCTTCTTTTGATTCTATAATAGGGAATTCAAAAATGTACTCTCTCCTCCTTAATATGGCTTTTATGTGTTGTTTCTTCATACAAACCATCCTCTTATATTGAAGTTACTTTAGGAGAGACAGGGAGGATTACTTATTCAGAATGGAATTGTTCTTTTATCATATCCTTAGGTAATAGGATCCCTACTTGTAGAAAGGATGAGGCATGCATAGACTTAAGCCCCTAAGCAAAAGATTCAAACTTTTTTCAAGTGATGGAGCTAGTTGTAGGAGTTAAGCAATTATGCTAAGAATGCCCCTTATCCTCTTGTGATTGTCTTGCACTATTAGTTTTGTGGGGATTTTCAACAACGCTAACAAATATTCCTTGCTGATCTCTAATTCGATTCATGGAAATTTTAAAGAGACATTCATTTTGGAATAAGCCAACTCAAAGAAAAATTAAAATAAAAACAACAACACGAAATTAAAATAAACAAAATAGATGAAACAAGATAAGAAAGAAAATATCTATTATATTATTGATAGTTCCCCAATAATGGAACACAAAATGATGAGTTTTCAGTACCTTCTAATTCCTTAGTAGATAAATGTTTTTTTTTCACATTTAATTATCAATATAGTGTTCATTGAGAACTTATGAACTGTCATGCACCACATGTGCTAATACAACATGTTGAGTGCTAACTAGATTGAAGTATTAATTAATTATAGAGTTTAGGTGTTAATGATGCTTAACAAGACACCAGATAAAATGAACCACACACTCATGAGTAGGAATTGAAAGGTTCACACAATTACTAGAATTGAAATGTTTATTACTATTGCAAAATTAAAACACACATGCAAGAAGAAGTAGGAAGATTGTGTCACTTCCTTTTTGTCAACCACCGATATGATCCTAATGGAAGCACATTGTAGAAAAGGAGATACACAAGGAGAGTAGTAGTGGTGGCTTGTGTTGTTTGCCTGCTCTTACCCATCTAGCATGAACGTAATGGAAGCATAGTTCAAAAAAGGAGATGAGATCTCATCTAAAGTGCAAGAAGATAAAGCATTGGAGGAATGTAAACACACTTTAGAAAATTAAACATGCTTGGAGGAATGTAAACAAGTTAGTGACTTGATCAAAATTTTCATTCAATCCTCAATTTTTTAATGGAGATGCACATGTTGTATAACTATTTAATTGTTGAAACACTAGAGACTATTATAATTTAAATTTAACAAGAAAGATTCAAACCAGTGAATTATGGAATTGTAGACATAAAACTAGTAAGAAAGAACTATGAAAAAAATGAATTATTAATTTACGTTAAACAAACTGTAATGAAACTAACCTCCAAAAAGCAACAATTGGCTATGGAATAAAGGGTCATAACACAATCCACTAAGTTCTTAAGGAATAAGTTTCATGACTTGATAAAACTAGAAGGACAACTATTTCTTGTGCTAAAAATTTCAATGTTAAATTTGACAAAGGTTGTTCAATTTTGTGACTATCATTACAATGTGAAAATACATATATGCGATGGAGAAGGCCCTTCTATTTTAGTTAAATAATTCAAAGAAAGGGAAGAAACTAGTGGTCATCGGGTTGTGTCCACCAATATAGTTGGCATATAAAGTTGAATATCTCAATCTTGGAGGCATACAAAGTCTAGTCTATGCTACATGCAATTTGAATAGAAGGAGAGAGCTATTTTTGATATATAAGTGTAGAGGGGCTAAGTAGAGGCTACAAATGGAGAAGATATAGAGCCCACAAACAATGCGATTTTGGACAAGAAAATGGGTGAGAGAGAAAATGGAGCATATGAAAGAAATGAGTGTTTCTATACTATATATAACTAGAACTTAGAATGGTAGAGATGTATTCCAAGTGGGAATGACACTAAATCATGGAATTAGAACTTACTATGTCGAGGGATCTATGAAGCACAGAGAGGGATCAACTCTCTCGAGGTGAAAACATTTCCTCAAGTTTTACACTCAAAAAAGAGGTTTACACCTTGAGAGACTTGATCCCTCTCAGCCCTTAATAGTTATGGATTTATGATGAATCTATACAAAAATAATAAACCTAAAAGATTATGTGTGTAATCAAGAGTGGTGGGATGTAGAGAAATTTTTTGTGATGAATTTTTCAATTTGAATAATTTTTATTATTTTCCCCAAAATAATTCACTGATTTCCATTTTTTTTCCAAATCAATTCAATCAAACTTTTAAATAAAAAATTAGTAGCTTTAATTAAAAAAAAATCTTTTTATTTAACTTATTTTTTATTAATTAATATTAATATTTGTTTCAAAGGTTGATTCATATTTTTTTTTTGTTTGAAATGACATAAAATTTGGATTTCAAACAAGTAGTAATTTTAATTTTGGGAAAAAAAGAGGTGGCATCATGAGCATTACTTTTTGATTCGGGTCAATTTTAATTTTTTTTTTTGTAATTTTATAGGGATCTAAAAGCATGGTAGAAAATTGTTGTAATTATAACCTTGAAAAAAATGTGCTACCAATAGCACTAATTTTTTATTTGGGGGTTTATTTTGGTGTTTTTTATGCAAACAATATGGGTTTTGAGAGCTAGAGTTATTGATTTGAGGTCATAGTTCTCATTAAGCTAATAACTATGCTTATCTTGGAGGATGCACTTATGGAGATGGTCCACTTACTATTTTTTAGATTGAAAATTGCCTTTCTTATGGATAACACCATATAGTTATCACTTTGCACATTTATCTATGGAGTTAGTTACCTTGGGATTTTGTTGTAGCCACTGCAACAACACCCAAATTTTTTAGCTTGAACACCTAAATTTTGGGTCCCCCTATGCTTTTCAAAGTCCAACAAATGTGCTTATGTCTTGAATTGTTCAAGTCCTTCAGTGATCCATCTATCATCAAGCTCTTTGGTTGCTCATGCTTCCACAATGCATATTGTATATATCTACCATTGCTTTATCTTAGCTTGTGCTCTTTTCAATGCATTATGTTTTGTCAAGATGTTGCTTCATTCACATTTTTTTAAGCTACTTACAACCATGACATGCTTTGGAATTCGCCAATCATGAATTTATATTGCATGAGTGAAGATGAAATCCTTGTTTTACCTTGGTTCTCATACTATTAAATGCATCAAGGTTTATGAAGTTCACTGCTTTCATGATGCATTCTCAAGATTCACATTCCCATGATATGCAGTACAAACTATAACATGTATTTTGTGTTGTTGGTCATACTCTAACTTGGTTATTCTTCTCTGATTTTCAACTTCAAGTCACAACATTCATGAGCATTTCAAGGAATTTTTAAGTCATGCTAGTTGCATCATCATTGTTGGATATTGCATTCTACATTAATATTGATTCAATGTATTAATTTGGTACACAAACAACATCTATCTGCTATTCCCAAAAATAAAGGTAGGTAATAGCTTTCCAAACAAAAGTAGCTTCACCATCAAACATTCTAGAAATATATTCTTGTTTGTGTACAATGCTATGGCCCTAGAAATATATTCTTGTTCGTGTACAATGCTGTGGCCCTAGAAATAACCAGCACTTGCATTTAGGGACTAGATGGGCCAACTTCGGCACGTGACCCTCTTATTCCCAAACCTGCGTATTGGTTAACACTTTACTCCTTTTTAACAGTTCCCTCCAAAAATTGTGGGTAAACTTGGTGATCTTGAAAATTACAATCCAAACCCCTGTTTATGTGAACACAAAGAAACTACAATCATTAATTTACTTCATTCCTCAGGATCTCGTGTCCTTATACCTCAATTGATATCGAGCCGGAAAGTGGAATGCTCACCTAGGGCAAAACAAATGGCTCATTTTACATATTGCTCCTTTTCCAGACGATTTTGTCCTTATCAATACACCATACTTTCCTCAAAACCATGTTCCATCCCAGATCATGATCTTTGGGTTTGATTGAATCTCCTTCGCGAAATCCTAGCCATGAATTGTGACTCTGTTCCTTTGTGAAATTCTCCCCTTGTAGATAATTTATTTTCTGCCCCTTTGAATTGACTCATTCTCCGCTGATGAAGGGTTGAACTTGTCAAGGACAGAACTCGGAGACGAAACTGTTAAAAACTAAATAAAGATCAAGATCTGAACCCTCACTCTAGCGGCAACAACTAGGCATCTATGGCAGAAACATGCGCCCCAGAAGCGTGTTTTGGTTAGTCTCAGGAGATTTGGAAATCCGTTTAGCTGTTAATGGCTGCTTGTAGACTGAACTGACTTGGAAATCTATTGATTCATTAATGGCAGACATAATTCCTTCCGTGCGAGCCTTAAGAGTGTGCCTAGAGGGCCTCCATTAAGTTAAATATTATAATCTTTAGAGCACTCTTTTTGCTTCCCAAATTCAGGATCATTTGATTTGGTACTATCTTAATCTGAAGGCTAGGCCTCTACGTTAGGGCAACGATTCTTCTTCCAGTGAAGAACAGAACTCTGGTTCTCTGTACCTCCCATGTCGGAAGCAGCTTCGAGCTTCGAGCTAATCTCAAATCTCTCCATCATTGATTAGGGTAGCCCTGAAACATACCTCTAATTGTGGTTCTCGCTAATATAGGGCTTTTTGTATTTACAAAACATGTTTATTTAGGTTGTAAAACAACTTTCAAATTACAGATTATGCAATGAGATAAAAGTTTTCATCAACTTTGTCAAAAGCATATTGTATTTTGTAATTATGATTTTATTTTGAGTTAAGGGAATTCACTTTCAGAGAGGATGGAAACACCATTCATCGATGTGGAAAAATATCCCACTTTCCTTTTATAAATAACGAGAAAACATTAGAACTAATGAGAAAAAAAATATAAATGAAAAGAAAGAGGGAAGATTGTCTCATAGAACCCAGAATCAAATTGATAAAATTAAGCACGGCAGACTTCCCTTGTAAATTCAGTATTCAGGGTTTCTTAATTATAGAATTTACTTTATACAAACGGTTAATCTCTCGAAAGAAAATTACAAAATCATGATATTCAATACAAGGTTTGTCGCATCGCTCTCCCATCCAAGGCAATTTGTCATGGATAAACCAGATCTGGGATTCACCTTACAACAACAGTGATAACAGTAGTAAATCTGTCCTATCTTATTCAATATTAATGTTAGATCACTTAACATCTCCAGCCTTATCTTCCATATATAACTGCCCTTCCTTTATTGTGCACAGGAAGCGATGATAATGGTTCTGCTGAAGCACCATGTTGTTTTTAACAACCCCAATCAACAAGGCAATCAAAGAGAGAAGATACCAAACCAATATGAAGAAACATATTCATATTACTTTTGCATCCGCTGTGTACGTGAAGCTTGCCATGTTCCTGGATTTTGTGATCTGTATAACAAATAGTTAGTTATAGTAAAATGATAACATTGTGAATTGAAGAGAGGACATATTTGATACAAAAGATGTTAAGGCATATGTTGATGTACCTTCCATTTGTTACCCGACATGTAATAGTTCACTATCTTCATTGAGGGTGAACTTGCTGTGAATTTTGAAGTCACGTAACATGTAAACAGTGGTAGCTTTCTGTTGCAAATATGCTTCATATGACATTGCTTTTAAATCAGGAAGCAAGTCATGTACTAAGGGCTGCCTGACAATGCACTGGACAAAGTTATTTGAAATGGATTCTATTACAGCATTTATACAATGCTTGTAAATGAAAGGGCAATTATAATTGCACTGTGAACAGAAAATTGTCCCATTGGTTATCACTATGGATGAATTGACTGGGGAGTTACAAATTGCACAAACAAGTTCAAAAGGAGTTGAATATGGATTTGTTGCCATCAGAATACCTTCGACCTGTTTATAAAATATTGAAACATTAATTTACATTATTACATGGCAAATGCAAAGCTAGTAAAAACACGATTATTGTTATACTTACAGCATGGGTAGATGTAGTTAGTTTTTTGAGATTGTTTACTGCATCTGTGTTAAGTTCAGTCATGAACGTTGACTTTGATGCTCTGAATATTGTTTCTTTTGTGTTTACCTTTTTTGTTAAATTTTTGAAAAGGATGAGGGGGAAGTCTCCTTTCTGCAGTTGTTTTTCCATTGAAAGGAAAAATTGTTCATACGTGTCAAATAATTGCAACTGCAAGAGAGAAATTGTTATCCATTGAAAATTGCAAGTGCAAGAAACAAATTACAATAACTATATAATGAGGTGATGCATGTTATCTACTGAAAATTAGGAATAAGTAACATGCAAATACATACAGTTGCATTGTCATTTTTAGAATCTCCATCTTTGATATGGAGTATGTAATGCAATCCAACCCGTTTGGCAAGTGTAACGGCTGCAGCAATTGTGCCAATTGGGTACATTTCTTTTTTGTTTGCAAATTTCCTAATGGTTGTATTGGGAATGAAGCGATACTCTTTGCAAACTTCAGGTACAGTTTCTATAATATTTGATTCATTAAGAAAAATTATTTTGTCACAATCACCACAATCATAAACAGTTTTAGGCAATATCTTGAAATTTGTAATTGAGATGCTATTGCCTTGAAAAATTTGTTGTTCATGTCGCTTCACTAAATGTGCAGGTACAGTTAACGTTATAGTCATCATTCCTTGAGAATCTGTCAAATCAGCTCGTAATATTTGACGTGATTTGTTTGCTTTATCAAGGAATGCAGTATAGACAACCATTATGTCTCCAACAAATTGATGCCCAATTCTACGACTATTGAGATCTTCAATTGATACTTTAATTGGTAGTATCTATTTTTGCCTATAAAAATTGCTTAGTTAGATATTGTTATAAACATTTCTACAATGCTATGTTTCTCCCCTAAAAACTGAATAAGTATAAATAGATTACAAAGTTGTGTTTCATATGCATACCTTTTTGATGTATCATTTTGTACATTTGTTGAATCAAGTTTTGTTGTGATTGTTTCAGTTGGACTAACACAAGTAAATGCACATTTCAATATGATGTGGATATTATCACATGTATTTTGTGATAAGCAATTAATAAACAAATTATGATATCTACCCTATACATGTCTTCTTGCTGCATTGTCTGGGGGGACTTACTACAAGTGCTTTCTCCACTCGTCGAACATTTTCTAATTTATATAGATTTAAATATACATATGTAAAAAGAGAATGCATATATAATAAACATTAATATTTTAAACAGAAATATACATATGTAAAAAGAGAATGCATATATAATAAACATTAATATTTTAAACAGAAAATAGCATATTTGTATAGTTGTCATAAACATACCTTTTCAAAACAAGCGGTTGGCTTGTCTTTTCTATTTGAGTCATGCCCTCTATTTTTTCAATTGTTTCTTTTCCTTTTTCAAAATTTATGCTATGTTATAGAATAGCAGCATATATTTAGTTCAATTTGAAAGAGCATATAGAACTAAAAAATGAACTAGAACATTAAAACCATAGAACCAACATATGTAAAAATAGAATGCATATATAGGAAACATTAATATTCTAAATACACATTAGCATATTTGTATAGTTGTCATAGACATACCTTTGCAAAACAAGTGGTTGGCTTGCCCTTTCTAATTGGGTTATGCATTCTATTTCTTCAATTGTTTCTTTTTCTCTTTCAAGATTTATGCTATGTTATAGAATAGTAAGATATATTCAGTGCAAATTAAAAGAACATATAAAAGTAAAAAGTGAACAAGAACATAAGATCCATAGGAAAGGAAAGGCAAGAAGAATATACTCTGTTTGTTTATGTTCCATGTTGGTGTTCTTTTTTCTTGGTCGTTTTGTTCAATTGAAAAAGGTTTTACTGGTACAATCTGCATTCATCAATAGATGAGGTCATATCTGGAAATTTAAATGAGAACTTTGTGACATAGCATAGCTTATTATTGAACACATTATGGAATATTGACCTGGTTGGAATCTCCTTGAAACATAACAAATGATTAAAAAAAGAAAGGAGTAAAGAAAGAAAATTGCATAAATGTTTTACTTCTTTCTTCTATGTTATTGTTTCCTATGCTACCCCCTAGGTGTTTCCTTTGCAACATGTGGTGCAATTGCTAGTTTTAATACTTTATATTTAATATATTTTTTGTTTTCTAATTTTTTTCCATTAATTTTAAATTTAATTTGATTTATTTTTAATAAAATTTGCATGAAAATTTATTTTTATAATTTGAATTTTTTTATATTTAACTTTTATCCTTTTTCTTAATTTTTATTTTTTTGCTCTTATTTCTTTTATATATATGAATGATTATATATGATTCCATTACATTAAATTAAAATTGTATTTTATATTTTTAATCATCTTTATTCACATTGAAGTACTCGTGATGTGATATATATGAATGATTCCATTCCATTTATATTAATTTTTTATATTTTAATTTTAATTTATTTTCAACGAGAAGTTACATTGCATTATGTTAATATTTTATATTTTTAATATTTTTATTTTTTATTTATTTTTTATTTATTGAGTATTAAAATTATATATATAGTCAAGTTAGAAATTAATTAGTGCATGCTTTCCTTTTTTCTTTTTATAGAAGAGATTCACCTCAACGCAATAATTTGATTATCGATATTTATAAAAAAAATGATTTATTCTTTTTTTTAGGACTGGAATATATGACTATTTATAAGAAAAACATATGTTATTTAATTATTTAATTTATTTATAAACTAAATTTTATTTTTGAATTTATGCTTATGTGATTCATAATATATTTGACAAAAAAATTCCAGTAAAAATTATACATTTTGAACTAAGTAGTGTGATTCATGTTTAAAACAAAGTATTATGATTCATATATAATTTATAATTCCTATTTCGTAATATGTGTGTGTGTGTGTGTGTGTGTGTGTGTGTGTGTGTGTGTTATTTTTATAAATAATGATTATATTGTTTAATAATGTCCGACGACAATTTTACATCGATTTGCAAGCAACATATTGGACATTTTTTAGCAAAGTAAGAGGTGTGCGTGAACCGCTGTGAGCATAAATTGTTTTTACCATGATTAACAATTTTAATGTAGAAGTAAATAGTCTAAACCATCACAAAGGCAACAGAAACAATACCTATGATCTATGTAGGATTAGATGCATTGAATCGTCATTACATGACATGGGAAAGGCATTATAAATAGGGAAGTGAAACATTAAGTAATGGTATACAAAAGTAAGGAGGAGCATCACAGTTCATAACAAATTTAGCCAAACGAAGTTACCTATTTAGGCAAGTAGTTCAACAAATTACCAATACTATAGCATTTGGGTTTTTAGCTAAATGTCAAATCATCTATTCATGCATCGAGATTCCAGCATAACAAGTAAATACATGTGCACTTTTTTTTATTAAATCAATACATTCATGTAGGGATGTAGCGTTGTGTACGAACTGCAAGTATTCAAGCCAAGCGAATATAGTAAAACCCAAAACCTAGAATTTCATACTGAAAATATTACCCACAAGAGTAAGAGGGTGAAGGAGTTATGATATCCCATATGCATATCATTCTATTCAAGTTAAAAGAAGAAAAAAATGTTCATCTAAATCACAAAGATTCACACTAGCACAGGTTGCTGTAATCACTAAAACTATTTAGGAAAATTATAGGATTGGAAATACCACATCCCAATACATAGTTCTAAGAACTTGAAAAAAAAAGCAACAAGAAATGTGAATGCTAGGAGATACCCTAAAAGCCACAACATAAACGCACTGTGGAAATTATATTAATACGAAGGAAAATAATTGTGCAGTAAGTGACAAGAACCAATGCAATAGTGAACCATTCAGGCGAACCATAATAGTGTTGGGCATGAACATCCATTCAAATTTGCATAACTATGCAACATCCTTAGGAACATGATAAACGATTTCATATAAATATTTACATAAGACTTAAGAGGAGAGATTAACATGAGACTGGAGTGAAATTAACATTGACCAACAATAGAGAAAAAGAGGGAAAGCCTCAAGACAAAGTACAATCGAAGCTATCAGGCCAATGTTTGCCATAAGGATAAGAAAACCTAAATATAAACCATCCTCATATAGAAAAA
>APFE031111447.1:0-15535 GCA_000404065.3 Pinus taeda
TGTCTTTCAATCTTGCCTTCAGCATTGCACTTGGTCTTATAGACCCATTTGACTCCAATGACTTCTTTACCTTTTGGTAGCTCAACCAAATCCCATGTTTTGTTTCTCTCTATGGCATTCATTTCCTCATCCATAGCTTCTATCCATTTCTTATCTTTAATTGCATCCTCGAAATAAATAGGATCATCAACATGACAAAACAAGGCAAACAAGGAATTCATTCCTTCATCATAAATATCACTCAAGTTTCTGAACTTCTTACCTCTTTCATTTGGTGTGCAAGTGCTTGAAGATGCACTTGAATTTTCTCCTTGTGGTGTGCTTGGAGAAGCACTCTCATTTAGCCTCAATGGTGTCCTTTGCTGTCCTTGTGTTGGCGCTGCTGTTTGGGGATGCATTTCAGCCACCTCCTCATCATCTTCATCATGAGACAAACAGTTTTTAACATTCACTGTTTTCTCTATGCTTCCATCCCAAGCTTCCTCTTCAATGAATTGAACATCTCTGCTGATGAAAAACTTCTTGGTAGATGGAATATACAGCCTGTAGGCTTTGGATTCCTCACTGTATCCAATGAAGATACATTTCTCCCCTTTGTTGTCCAACTTCCCCCTTAGCTGATCTGGAATGTGCGCATAGGCCACACATCCAAAAACTCTCATGTGGGTGACTCCTTGCTTTCTTCCACTCCACGCTTCTTCCGGCACTCTATTCATCATTGCTTTTGTAGGACACCTGTTCAAAATATACACAGCACAATGTATAGCTTCAACCCAATAATCATTTGGCAAATGCTTTTCCTTCAACATGCTCCTCGCCATATCCATGATGGTCATATTTTTCCTTTCAGCAACTCCATTTTTTTGTGGGATGTACCTAGCTGTGAATTGCTTATGAATTCCATTTTCTCTACAAAATCGTAGGAATTCCTTGGAGATATACTCACCTCCTCTATCAGTTCTCAAAACCTTAATGTGCAGCCCGCTTTGGTTTTCCACAAGTGCCTTGAAATTTCGGAATTTCTCAAACACTTCACTTTTGTTTTTAAGAAAATATATCCAAGTTTTTCTTGTGAAATCATCAATGAATGTTAGAAAATATTGGTTGCCTGCTAATGATGGAGCTTGCATCGGTCCACATAAATATGAGTGGATGATCTCTAAGGGTGCCTTTGCCCTTATGCTTTTACCTGATGGAAAACTTTCTCTATGTTGTTTCCCCAAAATGCAACCTTCACATAGGCTGTCCAGTTTCTCTATCAATGGTAATCCTTTCACCATTCCTTTTATGCTTAACAAGTTTAGACCTCCAAAATTGAGATGTCCAAATCTCAAGTGCCACAACCAATTTTCATCCTTTGGCACGCTTTGGAAGGCCTCTTGGCTAACTGCTGCAATTTCATTTTTGTTTTTCAAATCGGCCCTGATCCTGAGAGGGAACATCCTATTCCTAGTCATCTTTACTTCAGCAATGCATCGTTTGCTGGGTGCTATATCCATGATGGTACACACATCATTCACAAAGAAAATATTGTAACCCTTTTGCACAAGCTGTCCAATACTCAAGAGGTTACATCTCATTTCGGGGACATAATAGACATCTGCTATGGTTTTCCTTTCTCCTTCATTTGTAAATATTTTTACCTCCCCTTTTCCCATAACAGAAATTTTTCTATCAGTTCCTAGTGTGACTTCTGATTTTATAATTTTATCTAGGGAAGAAAAGAGAGCTATATTTCCTGTCATATGGTTGCTGCAACCTGAGTCTAAAAACCATATGTCTTCAATGTTTGTTTCAGCCATGTTACAAGCTAACAACACATTATTTTGGCTGATGTTTTCTCTAGTAACATTTGCATTTTGTCTATTACTCATATCATACTGCTTCTTCCTACATTCACTGCCATAATGCCCATATTTTTTACAATAATAACATTGGACATTGGATTTTTCATACCTTTTTCCTTGAGCATGATGTTGTCCACTTTGTTGGTTGCTGCCATGGCCTTGGTTCTGATTTGGATTGTTGCCTCTTCCTTGAGCATTTGTTGGGTTGCTTCTTCCACCTCTGTTTTGGCTTCTACCTCTTCCTCTCTTGTTTCCTCTGCCTTGACCTCTTCCTATTCCAAAAGACATCTGGGTCTTAAAGGCTTGCTCTAGAGATGAGTTTTCATTCCTACTCAATCTCTGCTCATGTATTACCAGTGATGCATGTAGCTCATCAACTGAAAAGTTTGAGAGATCCTTTGTCTCTTCAATGGTGGTGACAATAGCATCAAACTTTGAGGGTAAGACCCTCAATATTTTCTCCACAATCCTCCTTTCTTCAATGGTTTCTCCATGAGTCCTCATATGTGTGATCAGACCAATTACATGTGTGAAGAATGAGTCAATGTTGTCTGACTCCTTCATGTTCAGATTCTCAAAATCTCTTCTCAGCAACTGTAGTTTTGTTGTCTTCACTTTCTCCATGCCTTGATATGCTGTCTTGATGGTTTGCCATGCTTCTTTGGATGTCTTAGTTGCTGCTATCCTTGGAAACACACTCTGGTCCACTGCTTGATACAAAAATACAAGGGCTTTCGAATCCTTCTTCCTATTGCTCTTTAATAGATCTTTCTCTGCCTGATTTAATCTATTAAACTCATTTTCGTCTGCTGGTTCTTCAAAACCATCTTGAACTAATTCCCATAAATCTTGATAGGGAAACAGGGCTCTCATGGTTATTGCCCAATAGTCATAGTTTTTTCCATTGAACTATGGGAATTGAGGATTAAACATACCCATGTTGGTGCTGGTGTTGGCCATTCTAGCACTCTTTAACTATGCTTCTAAATCCTTGACTATGTATTTAAAATACTGACTGTTTCTTCAGCAATAACACAAAAAAACTTTGAGGAATACCTGGATCTTTTTATCTGATACTTCACTTTGTTGGAGAAGATTTACTGCTGCAACAAAAGGAACCTTCCTTCAGCTTCTTTATCAACTTCAAAAAGCTTCAACCTTGCTCTGATACCACTGTTGGGGATTTTTTTGGTAAAATCCCAAAAACAAATATTAACTGAATACAGAGCAATGCTCTGTTTTTATCCTCGGGATCTTTTGCACAGGGAAGCAAATAAAATTTCTGAGAACAGAGATTTTTCACACCAATAAAACCTTTATATTCATTAATAAAAATCCTGATACATATTTCTTCCTCTTTCTCAGAGAGATTCACCAAGAAATTTCACAAAAAAATACTCTGCCTCTTTTACAAATGATTTTTACACTGCTTGTAAAATCTTCATTCACATTTACTGATGCAAAAAGAGCTTTTACATTTACTGCTGTAGAATAAAATTCTTACATGGATTTACTGATGTAAAAAACACAACAGCACACATATATAATAATAAATATAATATATATATATATATATATATTTATGCTGTGTAAATGACTCAAAGATTTCATAAAATCTCCAGCACACAAACCATTACAAAAAAAATTTCTCATGCTGCTGCGTATTTCAAAATGTCTTCATTTGAAAATTAATCCTCACTTTGATTTCGCAACCCTGCTTTGGTTCTGGCTGTGCATTAGTTTTTCTCTCTGCTTCCACGAGCCCTTTCTTCCCTGGTTTTCTATTCGCTGCAACAAAAACCAAGTTGCTTCTCCACCCATGTGCAATTACAATATATTTTAAAAAGGTCAACGCTCACACATTATATATGGGTTAACAAAAAAAATACACATCGTATGAAACTTTAAATATTTTACCTAAGTCTATTACAAAGTATTAAATGCATTAAATGAAATGGGCGGTAAAAACAAAAACTAATGTTCTGGAAAGATTGAATGAGTTCCTGGTTCGTTTTCTTGATCGGACGCAATTCGGGTCCTACAGCAACACAACCCAAACGATGTTTAATGTCCGAGGAAAAGGCAGTATTTGGTTCGTACATAAAACAGATTCACATTTAAAATAAATGGAAATCACCCAATGTTGTTTGTTATCCCCGAATATTGCTGTTACGAGAGTATGCATATAACGAACTTTGTCACAGTCGATTTTAAATTGTTTGGTGACGCTGGATATATCTTCCTGATCAATGACAGATGAGTCTCGCCTATTTGGCTCTGAGAGGCGTGTCAGTTACGTAAGCCAAATCACCTACTTTAAGGTCAATCATTACGCACACTCCATATGGGTTCTTGATCCACGTCACATTGCAGAGTTTTATCTCCGTTTATTTAATATAATTAATACTAGTACAACTCTACTTAAATTGTTGTCATTTTCAAAAGGCCATATAAAAGGTGGAAAATCCACTTTCCCTGCAAAGTGATGCTCTACCAAGTGATGGTGCCCATAACCTTTTCGTCATTGTCCTTGTAAAATTTCAATCTATCTATCTTATCCAACCATGAAAATCTCTCGTAATCTTCTAGAAGATCTTGTACTTTTCAACATTGTCCTTAAAAATGCCTCACCCCAGAACATTTCTTATGACATCACTCTATTCAATGGTTGGTGCAACTATATAAAGCTCTACGCCTTTCTTCAAACACTGATACATTTGTTATGGCTGGATAAGTGGCTCTATATGGATTTGCTCCATTCAGTGGTGACCTTCACCACTCACACTTTGATCACAACTTCTTTTATTTCAACTCTCAATGTAAAAAAAAGAAAATTTGGTTTGGGAGATCATCATTTCTAAAATCAAACAATGGAATTTTCAAATCCTCACAAAATGATCATATCTTAAAGGCATTTTATTTAAATGCCATTCCAATGGTGATTCCTCGCTATTTATTTGACCATAACGTGGGCGTAAATACTTCTGTAGTTTTATTTTGAAGGTTTGATTATGATAATCTGAATAAACTCCTAAGATTTGACCATAATATTTTCAATGGTTTGGCTCGACATTTTCACCCTACAATAAAATCTCGAGATCTCAACACAATTATATTATCACCATTTACCTTCAGCTAATTGGTAATATTATTCCATGCCATAACTCAAATTTCAAGTTCGCAGATTTGAATTTAACATCAATTTCAAATGCACACAAATATGGAAATTAAACCAATTCCAGGTTTCACACAGATGTTGAAATTCTTCATTCACATATACACACACTGACAAATATAAGAATAAGGATGCATTCAATAACTTTTATTCAATAAAACTCCATATATACAATCTATTTCCAGAGAGTTCTCTTCTTTTGTGCAATTATGGCATGATTTCACATTCATTTGGCCATCCTCTTTTCCTCACACTTAATCTCTTTTTTATTCCTTGTAGGCTTACAATAGATAGAATTTAGAAAGATCACAGATTTTTCTAGATCCTAAAATCACTGTATAAATCAAATTTTCGTAAATCCTAAAATCACTCAATATATCCCTACTATCTCTCATGCTTTACACCCATAAATCAATCAATAAACCAAAATTTCCTAAATCCTAAAATCACTCGATCTATCCCTAGTGTCTCTCATGCTTTACAAGGCAAATTTGCTTTTAACTTATCAACAAAATCTTACCTATCCCAAAAACTTGTAGACTCATGACTCATTCATTTAGATTTCCTAGAATAATTCAACTCAATATAATATTTAAATAGAAGTATATGAATTCTTCTTGAAATGTTGGAACCCTCTTTAAACTTTGTCTTCAAAAGCTTGATAGCTTTAGAAAGTAGAATGATCCTGCATCATACTCCTAAATAGAAAATTATCATGACCTCTCGAATATGTGTCATTAATTCTTGAATCCTCTAAGATCCCAAACTTTATGTTGTAGTTATTCATTTGCCTTCTTGATGAAAAGCCTCTCACATCATTGTACATTGTTGCTAATTATCCTACTCATCTTGTTGTACCTTTTCTTGGACATCCTCCTCATCAACATCCATAACCTGAAAATTTCATTCTCTAACTCTATCCTTAGCTGAAACTTACTATCCATTTCCACTTGTTGCATATCCTTCTGTGATATAAGAGTTACAAGACTCTTACTACATTTGATTTAAATATCTCCTTTATGATCTATTGATTATGTTCCACACATTTCTTCTCACTATTGGCTTTAAATGCAATTTCCTCTTCTTCCAAATTTAGTTTTACATATTAAATATGCACCCTTTGATCTTCCAATTTCTCCCCTAAGAAATTCAATTTCTCAAACGAACCATTAATATTACTGTGAGCTGAATTTGTAGTCTTCATGTCATAATCAACATTTGTGTTATCTTCCAACCATTCCTCTAAGTCTTTGCTTCTTCCTCGAAGTCTACATATCTTTCCTCTAGAATAAGGCCTTCATCATCCCTTATGAGAATTGCTTTTGTATGCTTTTCTTCATCATTGTTCTCCTTTTGGCCATCTTCTAGAACCAACTGTGTCATGTTAACTGTAATAACAAGTTCCGGCAAATGTCCTTTATTAATTTCATTACAAAATTATGCATAGATTTTAATTATACCCTTATGAGACTGTGTTTCCTCATCTTCCTTCATCACAGGTTTCTAATAATGTCTTCCTTCAATTCTTTGTAAAGGCACTCCTTCCTCTTCTTAATTTAAAATAGAATTTAGAATTTTGCTTTTCCTCTATCTCTTTGACGATTGTAGATGACTTTCTATATTCATCAAAACTTAAAAATATAAACAATTTTTCAAATTTAAAATCATAAGGCTATGTGGTCACATTTGATGTTTCAGACATTAAATCCTCATGCTCATCTAAAATTACACAATTCTCATGAGACTTGTAGTAATTATCTAATTCTCTTCATACTCCTCTCCAAGGATATCTCCTTGCTCTGGTTCACACCAGTGAACTTCTTCTTCCTTCATTGGCCTCAATTTAAACTCAACTCTTCTAAGTTTCCCTCTTTCCATCCAAGAATTCAACTAACTCTTCAATATGGTCAATCTTCTCCTCAACATCCTTGAAAACAACTTCACTACATGCCACTTGACCTTTTTCTTCACATTCCATCCACCTCTTTGTTCTTTTGCATACTCCTATAGCAACATCTCAGCCATCTTAGCCATTTCTTGGTCAAATTCCTCTTGACTCATCCTTCTCTCTATGCCAATTTTTCGGCATCTTCTTTTCTTTTATTATGGCTTCTCCATGAACCCATGACATGAATATCATTAGTCATATTCCTTCTTCCTTTTTGAAAATTACCTTTTCCACTTTTGGGCTACATCTATTCCTCTGTAATAACAAGTTACTCCTTAACCTATTACAATACGTCACCAAGCTATCTTTGAATCTTACCTTTTGGTATCCTTGGTTCTCTCCTCTAGAACCTCTTGAGCTTCTCTACTCCTTTTAGGCTTCCCTAGATCTTCACTTCCTCTAAGAACATCCACCTATACTACTACCTCCAACCTTAGTTGTAACTTGTAGAGGTTATTTTCCACAATTCTTCAAGAACTTCCTCTATTCTTAGTTATATCATCCTATTATAATCATCTTCATTGTTACAACATGTAATAAATAAATTCTTCCTTAAATTAGTTGAAAACAAAAAGACCAAACTACCTTTGGTTTGAACTCATGCAAACATACATTGTTGCCACAATTTTCTCCAACCCTTATGCTATCTCTACTATTTTGGTGCTTCACCATTCTTCCTCATATAATGAACACACTACTACCTTGTACCCAAAGTATATATTCTCTCTGTATCCTCAAATAATATATTCTCTCTGTATCCTCAAATAACACCCATGCTATTTCTCTTTCTCCAAGAGCTCAATCCATGAAATTATCAATTTTTTTCAAATCAAATTAAAATGTAAAAACATTTTCCTTGGAAAAATTTTAAACATGAACCATTGAAAGATCTGAAAATATAATTACCCAAAAATAATTTCCATTCCAAAGAGTAGCAACCTACTCTGATACCACTTAATAGCAGCAAACTCTGATTTTCTAGTAAATTTTCACTTCTCAGGTTTTCAAATGTCAGTGCTCTACCAACTGATGGTTCACACACATCTTTTCAAAAAATTCCAATATATCTATTCTATCCAACCATGAACATCTCTCATCATCTTCTAGTTGATCTTATACTTTTTTACATTATCCTGGAAAATCCATCACCCCAGATCATTTCTTATGACATGGCTCTCTTTAAAGATTGGTTGAGTTATATAAATCTCTACACCTTTCTTCAAAGAATGACACATTTGTTAAGGATGGATGAATCACTCTATATCGATTTTCTACATTCATTGGTAACCTTCACTACTTGTAATTTTCCCACGATTTCGTCCATATCAACTCTCAATACAACACAAAGAAACTTGGCTTGGGGGATGAGATGTTGATATCATAAGTTCTAAAATCAAACAATGAAAACTTTCAAATCCTCACAAACTAGTCATATATTCAAGGAATTTTCTTTTGATGTACTTCCAATGTTGATTCCTCATTATATATTTGACCATGATGTGGATGTAAATAATTCTATAGTTTTCTTTTATAGGTTGGATTACTACAATGTTAATAAAATCCCATGATTTCGTCAATATTTGATGACAAATTATTCATTGGTTTGGTTGGGTGTTTTCAGCCTAAAATAAAATCTCCAGACCTCAACACAATTACATTATCAACGATTACCTTAAGCTTAGATTAGTAATATTAGTCCATGCCATAACAAGAATTTCAACTTGGGCGTATTTGAATTTAAAACTAATTCCAAATGCATACAAACATTTAAATTATACGAATTCCATGTCTAACATAGATGTTAGAATTTTACATTCACACATACACAAAAAACTATAAGCATAAGGGTTCTTTCAAACACTTTATTCAATAAAACTCTGTATATAAATATATTTCAGATAGTTCTCTTCTTCAGTGCAACTGTGAATTGATTTCACATTCATTTGACCATCCTCTTTTCCTCATGCTTATTCTCTTTCTTATTCCCCATAGGCTTACAATAATTTTTTTTAGAAACATCATAGATTTTTCTAGATCCTAAAATCGCTCCATAAATCAAATTTTCCTAAATCCTAAAATCACTCAATCTATCCCTAGGGTCTCTCTTGCATTACAAGGAATATTTTATTTTAACTTATTAACAAAATCTTAGTTATCCCAGCAACTGCTAGACTCATGATTCATTCATTTAGATTTCCTAGAATAAACCAATTTAATATAATATTTACATAGAAGCATATGAATTCTTTTTGAAATTCTAGGACTCCTCTTTGAACTTTGCCTTCAAAATCCTTATAGATTTGGAAGCTAGGATGCTCCTACACATAGTTGACAACTAGCATGCATTGGGAGAAATATTTGATGATTATTTTTGCAAAGAACAAAATAGTAGCTTTCATTTATAGTATGACAATTACATTCTATATGTGCACTTTGGTGAACTCCAAAATTGATTGGAAACTGACGATATTCTATAGAAAGATAAACCAACACTGTTAAGCCCTATTAAACATAAAAAAATACATAAAAGTCTAACATCAAATAGACTATGACATAACCCATATAAAACATGGTTTCTCTGGTCAATCGAGAGTCCATGCATTGTTAAACAATAAAGATAAAATGTGACATCTAAAAATTTCTTTGAACTGATTTACAAAAATATTTGAGTCTCCAAAGATCTATAACATATGAGTACCCTTTTTTTTAAATGGAAAATAGCATAAGTATATTTAAGATCATAATTTTAGAATAGATGTTTGTACCTCGTCCCAACCCACTCTAGATTTTGAAGAAATTATCTTGCAAGTATAGTACAACCCCCCCCCCCCACGAGTTTGGCACATCAAAATATGCCCTAAGGATATGATAGTTCAATGCCTTATGTAGAGATGATACGTAGTTTTGTGGGTTGATTCATCTGAAAAAATAAGAGAGTATTTGGTTATGACCTATACAACTATCCTATGTTATAAATTTAATCACGGATCAATGGAACAACTAAAATATTATAGAAGAATAAACACAGAAAATCTCAAATTTGGTTCACCCAATTTGTGATACACCCATGGAGAAACACGGGTCCTTTATTTTACATTATCTAGCAAAATGAATGGATACAACCTATAACAAATCCATCGTAACTTCCTCTTCACTCTCACACAATCTCCTCTCTTCTTCTCACACAAAATAATAATACACAGCCATAATAAAATTACCTTATATAAACCAAGGTTTTCCTTCTAAAGTGAAAATCCATAAATTAACATACTTCTATCGTCAAATATTATGCCTAATGAATGGCCCAAATTGACTATGAAATTACAATATTTTATAGGGAAAATTTTCTCTAATTTTTCACTTTGGGGGCGTTGTCCCAAAACCCATGCAAGGAGGGGCCAGGTGGTTACTTCCACCCCCGACCTTCTGGATTGCCCCCACCCTCCTCGATGGAAATAGTAAGGGGGAAAGTCGCACCACCTCCCCACCCCACAAGGGTTTAGGATCCAACCACAACTGAAATGAAAGCCTATGAGCAAATGGGAAGATAATAGGCTCCACACCCAACAATGTCACACTTGGAGGTTTTTTATTTCAACTCTGTCATTGCTTTTATTGCTGGAAAATGCTTCCACTTGGACCTAGTTGTTTCTCATCTTCACCATCATACTTGAAGACTAATTGAAACAGAGAAGAAACTTAGTTTCTCCTTGGTTACAAATTTTGTTAACATATCTGAAAGATTTTGTACAGTCCATCTCCTGTTTCCAGCTTCAACTGTCCATCTCCTGCTTCTTTCCCAATTCATCCATAAATCTTTATAACAAAATCATTTCTTTACTATCATATTTAGTAACAACATACTCTACTTCTGTTGTTGAAAGTACAACAATGTTTTTCATTTTTGAAACCCAATTAATAGTTGTTCCACCTATAGTAAACAAAAACCTTGTGGTTCTCCTCCTGTTATCTTTATCAGTTGCCATATCTACATTGACATATCAATGTAGAGAAATGTTTGAACCTCCAAAACATAATGCTTGATTAGTGGTACATCTCAAATACTTGAGAATCCACTTCACTGCCATCCAATGCTCTTTTCCTGGATTATTTATATACCTACTCACAACTCCCATTGACTGTGCAATATTATGCCTTGTGCACACCATTGCATACATTAAGCTTCCAATTGTTGATCCATATGGAACGTTAGACATATAATCCATCTCTTCCTGGGTCTTTGGATACATCTCCTTACTTGGTAAATAATGGATGGCCAGAGGTGTAATATATGGTTTTTCATTCTACATATTAAATATTTCCAATAATTTTTCTATATGCTAACTCTAAGACAATGTTAAATTGTAATTTTTCCTATCTCTAGTTATTCTCATACCAAGGATTTTCTTTACGGTACCCAAATCCTTCATTGCAAATGAATTAGCCAATTTTCATTTGAGCACATTTATTTCCTACATGTTATACCCTACAACAAGTATGTCATCTACATAAAACAAAATATAATATTGCTGCCATCATTTTGTTTCTTAAGATAAATGCAATGGTTAGAGTGACAACTACTATAACCTTGTTTAGACTTAACCTGTCAAATTCTAGATACCACTACCTTGGACCTTGTTTTAAGCCATACAAGGTCTTAATCAACTTTCACAGTAATGTATCCTTCCCTTTGACCTCATACCATTGTGGTTGCTGCATATAGATTTCTTCCTCCAAATCTCCATATAAAATGGTTGTATTTACATCTAAATATGCAAGATGAAAATATTTTGTTGCTAGAAGACTTTAAATAGTTCTGATTGAAGTCATTTTAACATGAGATAAAATTTCACGAATTTCTATACATTTCTTTTGTGCAAACCCCTTCACCACAAGTCTAACCTTATACCTTTGTTTTCCTCCATCTTCTTCCTTCAACTTGTAAATCCATTTATTCTGCAATGTTTTTTACTTGAAGGCAACCTGACTAATTCCCATGTCTAGTTATGTACCAAGGATTCCATATCTTCTTGCATGGCTTTCTCCTACTTCTTCCTAGTTTCTACGTTCATTTATTCTTCATATCCTTCTAGTTCACCATAATTAATTAACATTACATAATATAATGGAGGATAATATGATCTAAGAGGTTTACTTAGCCTCGTATATCTTCTAACAACACAAGTAGGATTTTGAGGTAAACAGTGTTGTTGTTGTTTCTATTTTTTGTGTTGTTGTTGATGATGTTGATCATTATGATTTCCATGCACCTTTGACTTTAATTTTTCGGTGATCTCATTAAGCACTGTGTATTCTATGTTTTTTTTTTCATGTTTCTTTCCATACAACTAGTCTTTGTATAAGACCCTTTCATTGAATGCCACATCTCTACTCCTGATAATTTCATGTTTTTCATAATCAAATAAGTGATAACAAAAATAATTAACACCATATCCAATAAAGGTACACTTCTTTGATTTTACCTCAAGCTTTGTTTTGTTTGTTAATTAATGTTGACAAATACTTCACAACCAAAAGTCTTTTGAAATGATTATTTTACCTTTTTACCTGTCCATGCCTCCTCTAGAATACTACCATCCAAGGAAATTGAAGGTCCTCTGTTTATTATATAGACTATCTACAACATCTACCCAAAATTGTAAGGGAAATCATGCATGCAATCTCATGCACCTTGCACAATCCATGATAGTCTTGTTCATCCTTTCTGACACACCATTTTCTTATGGTGTTCTTGGAGTTGTCTTCATATTTTTCCTTCAACTTGTAAACCCATTTATTTTGCAATGTTGTTTTACTTGTAGGCAACCTGATTAAGTCCCAATTCTAGTCATGTACCAAGGATTCCATCTATCTTTCATTTCTTTCACCATCTTCTTCCTAGTTTCTACCTTCATTGCTTCTTCATATCCTTCTGGTTCACCAAAATTAATCAACAATACATAATACAATGAAGGACAATATCATTCAGGGGGTTTACTTAACCCTGTATATCTTCTAACAATAATAGAAGGAGTTCGAGGTTCCTATTGTTGTTGTTGTTCCTATTATTTTTTTTGTTGTTGATGTTGGTCATTATGATTTCCTAACACCTTTGACTTTAATTTTTTGGTGATCTCATCAAGAACTATGTATTCTATGTTTTATTTTTCATGTTTCTTTCCCTGCAACTAATCTTTGTACAAGACTCTTTCATTGAATACCACATCTCTACTCCCGATAATTTTATGGTTTTCATAATCAAATAAGTGATAACCAAAATCATTACCACCATATCCAATGAAGGTACACTTCTTTGATTTTCCTTCAAGCTTGGTTATGTTTTCTTTATTAATGTGGACAAATACTTCACAACTGAAAGTCTTTAGAAATGAGTAGTTTACCATTTTACTTTCCCATGCCCCCTTTGGAATACCCGCATCCAAGGAACTTGAAGAGCCTTTATTTCTTAAATAGGAAATAGTATATATAATGTTTACCCAAAATTATAAGGGAAATCTCACATGCAATCTCATGCACTTTGCACACTCCATGATATTCTTGTTTTTCCTTTTTGACACACCATTTCCTTATGGTGTTCTTTGTCCTTAGAGATAAGCCTCTTCGAGGGGGAAACCTCCTTTACATTACACAAATGAACAATTCTTAGATGATTCAAATGAAAAAACCTCCTTTCTATAAATAGGAGTCTAAGGGGTCACAATATAACCAAGCCGACCTAACAATAATAATATAAAGGCACAAAAATAACAATAGTGGGATTCTATGGGGCACAATATTGATAATATGGGGACGATAGGGGAAAAATAATAACAATAAGGGATACATCGACAATAGTAATGGGGGAATCACTAGTGTTATAGGGACCTAACATGCTCCTCTCCTTCAAAAACCTATTTTCCTCAACGCTTGAGTAGTTCTAGATGCTTCTATATAAAATTATCATCCTCCCATGTGGAATCTTCAATGAGTAAGTTCTTCCACATGATGAGATACTCTGAAATTGATTGATTTCGTAGCTATCGAGTTCTTGTTTCTTTGACTACTTCAGGTTCCAATATTTTTTTCCTTCCTCATCAAGTTCTGGCAATATTGTTTGAACTGGAAGCTTGTCACCTATAACCTTGTTCAAGCATGAAACTTGGAAAACTGGGTGCACTCGGGAAGCTGCAGGAAGCTCCAATTTGTATACCATGGTACCTATCTTTTGCAACACCTTGTACGAACCATAATACTTTGGTGATAATTTATTTTCCTTCTTAGGTTTCTCGAGGAACATTTGTTTATATGGTTGTAGCTATAGGAATACCCAATCACCTACATCAAAACTTCTTTCGCTACGATGTTGATCTGCCTATTGTTTCATTCTATTCTGCACCAAGGTGAGGTTATCCTTTAAGAGTTGGAGAACTTGTTGTTGATGCTCTATGTGATCTTCCACTGCTTGAACCTTAGAATTTTATCTTAAATATGATGTGATGGATGGCAAATGATATCCATGAAGTGCCATAAATGGCGTCATTTTTTTGTAGTATGGAAGGAAGTGTTATACCACCATTCAGCTAGAGGCAACCATTTGACCCATTGTGTTTTTTTATCAGATACAAAGCAATGAAGATATCCTTCCAAACATTTGTTTACTATCTCACGTTTCCCATCAAATTGAGGATGATAAGATGAGCTATGAGCTAACTGAGTACCAATACAAGAAAATAATTCTATCCAAAAATGTCCAGTGAAAATGGGATCTCTGTCCCTTACAATAATCTTTGGGTTTCCATGTGGCTTTTCAATTGTTTCCATACATCCAGTGAAACTGTACTCACTTTAAATGGATGAGATAATGCATAAAAGTGCATACTTGGTAAGTCTATCAACTACCACCATGATAATTCTCTTTCCTTCGGACTTGGGTAAACATATGATAAAATCCATTGAAACCTCCTCCCAACGTTGGCTTGGAATGGACAAAGGTTGTAATAGTCCCAAGGTCTTAATTTTTTCAACTTTATTTAGTTGGTAAACCAAACATTCCGCCACAAACTTTTGAATATCTGATTTAAGGCTATCCCAAAAAAAATCCTTCTTAACCCTGTGTTAGGTTATGGAAATCCTGAGTGCCCTCCTAAGGGAGAGGTGTGCAATTCCCTAAGAATATTTTGTTTGAGTTGGGAATTCTTACATAGCTATAACTGATCCTTGTACCATAATGAATCAATTTTCTAGCTAAATGTATCAGATGTGCTGGGATATTATTGTATATTTTGAATGAGTGCCCACACTTCCTCGTCATTCTTCCATTCATCCGTTGCTTCGTTTATCCAATTTGGTTGGATAATTGAAATGACACAAAGAAATGCTTCCACATCCTCATCCTTTCTTGAGAGTGCATCTACCACAGCATTTTGCTTCCGTTTTTTGTAGATTATTTCAAAGTCATAACCCAACATCTTTGTGACCTGTTTTTTCTTCTTTTTTGAAGATAATCTTTGTTCTAAAATGTATTTAAGACTATCATGATTTGTTTTTACCTTGAAGTGTCTTCCC
>APFE031111447.1:15744-41481 GCA_000404065.3 Pinus taeda
GCCAAAATTTCCTTCTCATAAATAGCTTTTTGTAAAAACTTTCCCTTGATTGGATGACTTTCAAAAGAAATGGGTCTTTCATCTTGCATTAAAACAACACCAATTCCATTTCCTGAAGCATCACATTCCACAGTAAAGGTTTTTGTGAAGTTCAGTGCAGCTAAGATAGGTGCTTGGCACATTGCCTCTTTAAGATGTTCGAAGGCCTTTGTTGCTTCTGGAGTCCATGAAAATGCATCTTTATTCAATATTGTTGTTAGAGGTGCTGCTGTTCTCCCATAATTATTAACAAACTTGCGATAATACCCTGTCAACCCGAGAAATCCTCGCAGATGCTTTATGGATGTGGGGATTCTCCATTCCTTAATGACTTTAATTTTGCTAGGGTCTACCTTAACTCCTTCATGAGATACAATATGACCTAGATATTCCACCTCTTGTACTCCAAAGAAACATTTGGATCTTTTTGCATATAATTGTTTTTCCTCCAATAGTTGTAGCACCCTGTCGACATGTTCAACATGATCCTTCCAAGACGTGCTGCAGATTAGTATATCATCAAAGAATACTAACATAAATTTTCTAAGGAATGGTTTGAAAATTGAATTCATCAAACCTTGAAATGTTGAGGGTGCATTGGTAAGGCCAAAAGGCATGACCAAAAATTCATAATGACCCTCGTGAGTTATAAATGTTGTTTTCGGAATGTCTTCAGTCTTCATTCTGATTTGATGATATCCTGAACAAAGATCCAACTTAGTGAAGTAAATTGATCCATGCAATTCATCCAATAATTCATCAATGACAGGAATGGGAAATTTATCTTTAATAGTGAGCTTGTTGAGTTCCCTATAATCTAGACACATGCGCCATGATCCATCCTTCTTATGAACCAATACTACTAGAGCAAAGAAAGAACTTTGGCTAGGTTGAATTATACCAACCTCTAGCATTTTTGCAACCATATGTTCAATTACACCCATTTGGATGCAGGGATATCTGTAAGGCCTGATGTTTGGAGGAACACTTCCTGCAATCAAATTAATAGCATGATCATGATCATGAATAGGTGGGATGCCTTTGGGAGTCTCAAATACCTTGGAATGATTGTCCAAGACTTTTTAGAGATATGGAGAAATGGATGATTTCGATGTGGGGACCTCTAATGAACATAATTGTGCAATTATGCCTTGTTGTTCTTTATTTAGAAGCTTTGTCATTCCGTTAGAGCTAATTATCTTTCACGGTTTCCCTAAAATACCCCTTAATTCAACTTCCTTTCCTTCTGAAGAGAATTTCATGAAACGTTATTGAAAATTAAAAGTTATTGTACCCAAGGATTGTAGCCATTAGACTCCTAGTACAACATCAAAACCACCCATTGGAATGGAAAGCATTGGGATATTCAATACATATTCTCCCATGGATAGCTTGATATTATGGCACTTTCCTGAGCAATTTATGGTTCCTCCACTTGAAACCATCACTTGACACTCTAGTGTTGGATATAGGAAACAGTTCAATTCCTTGTCTATCTTATAATGAATAACATTATGGGTACTTCCCAAATCAATCAACACTATTACATTTTTCTTCTTGATATGCCCTTCTATCTTGATAGTTTAAGGAGTGGTAATTCTTGATATGCCCTTCTATCTTGATAGTTTAAGGAGTGGTAATTCTTGATGTGCCTTATATCTTGATAGTTTAAGGAGTGGTAATTCTAGCCAATGCATTACAAGATATGGTTAGATTCATTTCTTCTTTTTCTAGGGTTTGTTCCTGGTGTATATCCTCTTCTTTTGACGTTTCTTGTTCCCTTTTGTTCTTTTTTCTTCCAATTATTGTGGTGTCAATATTGTAGGTTATGGATGGCTACGGGCAACAACACTTCCATATTTATGATTGTGAGTGGTAGGCTTCCTTGTTTCCATAATTTTGCTTTCCATTTTTCTTGCCAAAATGAATGCCTTCGCCAATGAATCTGGTTCCCAAAGGCGAACCTCATGTTGGATGTTATATCTTAAAGTCCCTATGAACACATCAATCCTATGCTCCTATGGAATATCTTTTACCCTTATATTCAATTGTTGGAAGTCCTCAATGTGCTCCATCATTGAACCCTTTTGTTTGTGATTTATCAATTGGATAAAAAAGTGTTGCCTTTTATATCTTCATAATGTGCTATCATTTCATCCGTAAAAATAGCCCAAGTGACAATTTGTTTATGAGAGCAAAGCCATCGATACCATACGAATTGATTTGGTTCCAAATATAAAGTTGCAATGTGTACCTTTTGTGTGTTTTGCACATTATGGAGATTAAAAAATTGATCCATCTGTAGTATCCATGTTCTAGGATCCTTGCCATCAAACTTCCTCATATCGACCTTTGGAACATGGTGATTCTTCAATCCAACGTTAGGGTCTATAAAATCATTCTTAAAATTTATTTTGTTCTCATCATTAGTTTCCTTTACTACCCTTTCGCAATTAGTAAGCATTTCTTGTAAAAACTTTGTAAAATTTGTCTTCAAATCTTCCATTTCTTTCTTTAAATCATCCATCTTAGCTTCCACATCTTTAATATTAGCTTCTACGCCTTTCTTTAAACCATCCATCTTAGCTTCCATGCCATACATTTTAGCTTCTATGTCTTTCTTTAAACCATCCATCTTAGCTTCTGTTACTTTTTGTGTGAGTGAACTTTGTTGCACATGGTCTCGTAATTTTGATATATCATGTTGTATTTCTTCCTCTTCTTCATGAGTCATGCTAGAGCTTTTAGGTTTCTTACTAGGTGTTTCCATTTTCTTTCTCTGAGGCGTCAATTACTGATAATACTGCTTCACTATGCCCTTTGAGTTCCTTCAAACTAATTTTTGAAACCAAGCTTATGCAAAAATTTAAAAAAACTACACACCTTTTTTCACTTTATAGGAGCTTGATATTGAATCTGATGTATCTTTGTAATTTGGGATCTCCAAGGTCTGAAATTTCTTCCTGTGGTAACCCTCTAGGTAATTTTTTTAACCCCACAAGTTTTATCAAGATTGGATTTTCCAATGAATATTTATGCCAAATCTCCCACGATGACCTGAGTATAGACTAGTTCTGTAGAGTAAATTTTTATGACATGTTGCGAGTCACTGTTTCAACCTTAGGTTCTCAAAATGATACCCAAAATAATACAGTTTGTCCTCTTTCTATAACTTCTGATGAAAATTCAATCTGATGCTCATAGTGAAAGTTATGATGATTATCCCAAGGTCACATGTTTGGAATGTAATTCGGGGGTCTGCAAAAACCCTAACTTCCTCAGATTATATCTCCGAAAATATAGTGAGACAAGATCTAAAATTCAGGCCCGAGGTTCATACCGATTCCATCTCAAATGGGTTTTTTTTAGCATCTGAAACTTTGTAGAGAAAAATTTATAGCGAAAATTCTGCGATGACCTATTTGGAGCAGCGAAACCCTAGAATCCAAAGCTCTAATACCAAATGTTATGAAACTAGCTCACAAAAAGATAGAAAAGATAGATCAACGCCTTAGAAATAAGCCTCTTAGAAGGGGAACCTCCTTTACATTACACAAATGAACAATTTTTAGATGAGTCAAATGACAAAACCTCCCTTGTATATATAGGAGTCTAAGGGGTCATAGTATAACTAAAGCCGACCTAACAATAATAATATAAAGGCACAAAAATAACAATAGTGGGATTCTATGGGGTACAATAATAACAATATGGGGACAATAGGGTCACAAAAATAACAATAAGGGATACAACGACAATAGTAATGGGGAAATCACTAGTATTATAGGGACCTAACATTCTTGGAATTGTCTTCTCTCTATGAATTCCATGCTTTGAACAATAATTATCAAAATATGTGTTGCATTCTTCACCTCCATGATATAATCTAAGGCACTTCAACTTCCTTCCTGTCTCATTCTCAACTAGAGCTTTCCATTTCTCAAAAGTATGAAAGACATAAAATTTATTTCAAATATAATAAACCCAAGTATTCCTAGTTGCGTCATCAATAAAAGTAACATAGTATTAAGAGCTACTAAAAGATGATACTTGAGATAAGCTTCTTATCAATTTCCCACAAGATAAGCTTCTTGAGTTCACCATTGTTTGGCACATAGATCCCATCCCTAAATCTCACCAAACCATTTGTTGTGAGATAATAATCCATATTCTGATCACCTATACCCTGTCGCTATAACTTGTTCTTAAGCTCCCTGTACCTGTCATCCTATTGTCCTTCCTATAAGATCTAATACTACATTAGGCGAATTTTTAGGTCCAAAATGGGCCTCTTCAGGAAATTATAAAATAATAGTGGAAATAATAAAATAATATTAGATTACATCATTAAATTTTAGAGGGAAAAAATAAAAATAAAAAATACTTTTTCAACTCCTATTTTCAACTTATCTCCCTATGGGTTTACTCCAATTTCAAGCAGGAACACTCGTTCGATGCATAATTTGATTCCTTATCCAAGGAGTAGCCAATGTTTCATACTTTTTATGGACCTTGCTACACGAAAAATGAGAAATACATGAAAAATGTGATTGCAATCACACTTTTTCATGTATTTCTCATTTTTCATGTAGTAGGGTCCATCAAAAGTATGCAACATGGGTACTCTTTGGATGATGAATTAAATTTTGCATCAAAGAATTACTCTTTATTGAAATTTGAGTAAACAATTAGTGAAATAAGTTGAAAATACAAGTTGAAAAAGTAGTTTTATTATTTTATTATTTTTTAATCCTTTTACTTTTTTACTCCAAAAATGGTGAATCATCCCCCATGGTGGACATGATCATATTGAATCCTATTGGTTCTTATAAAGTTTATTTTGGTGGTACATTTTTCTTAGGAGGTCCATTTTAGACCTCAAAATTCCTCTAATGGTAAATTTGTCCCATATGAACTCATAGCTACTATGTGATTTACATACACTCTTCTATTAAGAGCATATGCAGCCCTGTTCTCCTTGCCCTTGATGTACCTGATCTCGAAGTCGAACTCACTGAGCATTACCAACCATATAGCTTGTCTGGAATTCAAATTAAATTGGTAAAACAAGTACCTCAAGCCATTGTGGTCACTCATCAACAGAAACCTCCTTCCAAGAAGATAGTGCATCCACATCTTCAATTCATGAATGATTGCTACCAAATCAAGATCATGTGTCACATAATTATGCTCATTTTTGTTTAGTTTCCTTTATTCATAGCACACTACTTATCCTTCCTACACTAGAACCCCTTGAAGTCCTCTCTTGAAAGCATTTGTACATAACATGAACTCTTTATCTGAAACTGCAATCTTTAGAACTAGAAAATTTGTAAGCAACTTCTTCAGATGCTCAAAAATCACTGCACATTCCTCTATCCATTCAAATTTGTTTCCTATCCTCTACAATGATGTAATATGACAGGAAATCCATGAGAATATCCTGATGAACATCCTATAATAAACTATTAACTCCATGAATGCTCTGACCTCATCCACATTACTAAGATCTACCCATTCCATGATAGCTCTTATCTTTTCTGGATCCACTACTATGCCTTCCTTGGAAACAACATGTCCCATGTAATTTACCTATGACTAAAAGAAACTACACTTACTAAGCTTAGCATACAACTAATGCCCTTCTTATCAATATCAACATTGTTGCTAAGTGTTTGACATACTCTTCCTCATTCTTAGAGTATATAAATATATAATCAATGAATACAATCACAAACATGCCCAGATAAGGAGGCAACACACTATTCATCAAACACATGAAAATAGTTGGAGCATAACTTAAACCAAAATTAACCATGACAAACTCATAATGCCCATACATGGTCTAAAAGTAGTCTTGTAGATGTAATCTTCTTTAATGCATACCTCATGATGTATCGATCTCAAATTAATATTTGAGAACACTGCTGCTCCCTTCAACTGATAAAACAAGTCATAGATCCTTATCAAGTGATACATGTTCTTCATCGTCACCTTGTTCAAATTCCTGTAATAAATCCACAACTTGAGAGTACCATCCTTTTACTTCACAAACAATGTTGGTGAACCCCAAGGTGACGCACTTGGCCTTATACATCCCTTTTCAAGCATTTCCTTTAACTACAACTTCCATTTTACTAGATTTGGAGTGCTCATGTTGTAAGGTGCCTTGATCCTGATGCTTCCTTGGTACCAAATGAATAGAAAATTTCAATTCTCTATGAGAAAAAAAAGCTCTGAAATCTCTACTAGAAAAACATCCTGAAAAGGCTATAAGGCTGGGTACCTCTACAAGACTTTTGCATCCTCAACATCCTTACCTTTATCACTGGAAATATGAACTGTAAATAATACACATATTTTCCTATGAGTGCACTTTTCCTGCATTGTTGTAATCATTCTAACTGATGTTTCTTTCTTCTTACTCTACAAGATTCTTTATTCTCCATTTTCATCAAAGAACTCAATAGAAATTCATAAAAGTCCACCTTAGTCCTATGAATATACAACTAATCCATACCCATAAGCATACTATATGATCCCAATGGAAGTACATTCAGATGTTTTGATGTAGGAGTATCATTCGACTCAAATGCACAACATCCTACCCAATGATGAACTATTTTTTTAGTACACGTAGGTAACTGCACCAACCAAGACACTGCATGCACTTTCTTTCTCGATCCACACTTATCCACCAATTTAGGCTTAACATAACTATAATTAGATCCAGGGTCAATCAAAATAGAGACAACCTGATCACAAAGCTTATCATCCATCTCGATAATAGCGGTTTGGTGGTTTTTCTTCCTATTATCCACTGCTACATAGATATGAGGAATGCTCTTCCCAACATCCCCAATTGTCTGTGCCTCCTAAGAACTGTAGATATGATGCCTACCACCCTGATACAATGGAAAATCATGATTGAGATGCTCCTTGCCACATATCCAATACTGTAACTGTCTCCTACAATCACCTATGTTCGTTTTCTCTCCAGGATGAGACCCATGTCCCTTCTCAACTACATTAAAATTCTTGTAAGGAACAACAGTCTCTTTCTCACTTGCATCTTGAGGTAATTTTCACTTTCGTAGCCATTTACCTTTAGCTTTTTCATTCCCTTTCCAAGCCCGCTTAGACTCGTTCTTATGCTTCAGTTACTTGTAACAATACTTCAACTTGCCAATGACTTCTTCTAGTGACTAAGGCTCATCATACTCAATCTGATCATTAAATACTAATGGAAATCCACTAATAAATCTCTAAACTTTGTCTTTCTCATCCTTAAGATATGACATATACCTCAACAACTCCAAGAACTTAGTCCTGTACCACTCATATGTTATTGATCCCATCTTTAGCTCATAGAATGCCTTGGATTTACTAGCATAGTACCTCTCTGACGAGTACTTCTTCCTGAAGAGTGTCTTGAATTCATGCAAACTCAAATCCTTTTCT
Source organism: Pinus taeda (assembly GCA_000404065.3). Classification (NCBI taxonomy): domain Eukaryota; kingdom Viridiplantae; phylum Streptophyta; class Pinopsida; order Pinales; family Pinaceae; genus Pinus; species Pinus taeda. Next base: position 23,245 of record APFE031111447.1, read on the forward strand.
TTGATGTCTCTGACGTGCTCCACATCTTCCCACCATATTTTTTATTTCCCTTTAAGACTAGGAATAGGTATCCTAGCCTTCAGGTTCCCTGTGTAATCATGCATCTCAAATAAATTCTTCATCCCAAGCAACCATGCCTCTGCATCTTCCAATTTTTTCAACTCTCCATCAAATGTAGGTGACTTGTATTTATTGAACTTATTTAGACATTATCCCCTACTACTTCTCTTGTAAGGATAATAGTGATGATGACCATGATTCCTATCCAAACCAGGACTATAGTAAAACCATCTCCACTTCCTTTCCTATTAGGTGTATCCAAGAATCTACCATGTCTGACCATGTCATCACTATTAGACCTATGCCCACCATGAGACCTACTACCATTTTCTCCATTAGTCTTGTCCTCCTATACATAACTAATTTGTGGTTGTCTGTGTCTTTACAAATTTTCAAAGCTCTAAAGGATGACTGCATTGATCTTTGCTTATTTCTCCTATGCCATGGAAAGTATCTCTTATGACTGAATAATCCTATCATTATCTGCTTTGTAACTTCTTATCTCTTCCTTCAAACTTCTCAAAGTTTTTGTTATGTCTAGAGAGTACTCATCTCTTGGCTACTCATATGATCTATAAGGGGCATCGAAAACTTTAATCCACCATTTTGCTAGTCATACTTGATCCTCTTATTCATAAAAAAATACAGAGTCATCTAAACCAAAATATAAACACAATCAACATACCTCAGTGAAGTCCAAGGGAGGTTGTCTCTTATGTAACATAGGTCCATATTAGCACAATAGATGTATAATCATAATCACATCAATGAATCGACCTCATGAATGACAATACTAACTCCATACCATGACTTCATGAATGAAAACCATAACCATGACAATGTATGCATAACAACCACATAGACAACTGGCATGCATGCATGATAAAAACATTTTGCACATGTAGTCCAAGTATTAGACCCTGCTCTGATACCAATATGTAACCACCCCTCTCACATTTACCCACTTTTATCAGCCCGTCAGGGTAAACATGAGCTAAGTGCTACTATGACATGACTTGACCTCCTATATCACATTAAGAAAATGGAGTCTATAACATGAAACCTTACTAACCTTCCTTAGGAGCTACATGACCCACGGGAGCTAAAAAACCACTCTAGGTGTGCAAAAACTTAGCTAAATTTCCCTTTTTAGTGATCTGGACTCCTAGTCACTTACATAACAAGGAAATCTAGGGCATTTGACCCTCTAGTTGCATGGATAACCCTACCTCCCAATGACTGCAATCTAGATTTCCCAATTATGAGCATGCGACCCCAGAATCTGAGCCACCTTTTCAGGGCTAGTACCTAGACCTCTGCCTAGAACTTGATATAATTTTCCAAAATGATAAATGACACAAGGGCAGAGCCATTAATGCAAAACTTAGTCAAGAACTTAACTTAACCAAGCCTAACAATGATGAACATTTCATCAAACACATTGTGAACATGTTATCTACAGGCCATAAATTCATATATGAACATAAGGATCACATACTTATCTACAAATCATCAAGAAGGTCCAATTCCCTCTCATAGTAGTTGGAATAACATCTATTAGGTGATGCATCTAGTAACCAATCATTTACCAATAAAAACATGATAAGAGCTATAACTAGAATATGTCATAAAACCATGCTTCTAACCAACATATAACCAGAATAATAAAAATGATAGGACTACTATCAAAGAGACATCATAACAAGTACATTTAATCATAAAATGAAAGAGGAAAAGATCTCTTATTAATATATGAAAAATCCAACCAAATTAGGGACTTCCACATACCACACAACCATAGATTGGGTTGAACCAAATATTTCTTTCAGCCATATCACCCCCATGCCATATTCCAAGCATGAATGTAGGACTCACAACAAAACAACCATGGCTTCCTTAGGCTTGGCCACAATCACGCCAAAATTGGTAAAGGGCATCCTAGGCCCCAAACAAGCACTTACACAACCATGATTTACAGAAATCCTGCCAATTATCAGTCAAGGTATTCTTAGGCCCAAAAACTAAACATACACAACTAGGATTTAACGCAATCCTGCCAAAACCAGTGAAGGGATCACTAGGCCCAAAACAATATTAGATGCCTCTGAATTTATTTACTAACACCTTGATGAATTTACTTGTATCCACCCACAAGCTTTACCACAATCCCGCCAAAAATGGTCAAGGGATTCCTAGGCCTTTGGAAATTTTCCTGAGACCACCTCACCCGGTTCCAAAAACATCCAACAATTCAAAGCTCAACCAATGAAAGAACCCCCTCACACCATGGCTATTCGAAAATGGCAAGGTAAAGCTGAAATCATTGTCACCCCTGGAAAAACCCATGCCAATGACAACAAGAGAACCAAATACACACATGCATGTACCACACATGCCAAAACTAGTAAGGATACCATACATGCAACATGATACCAACAAATTAATCTCTTTGTAGTCGCTTGATCCAACTCTTCCTTACTTGAACCTTTCTTCCCTTTTCTTTCTTGTCCTTCATTTTCCTTCCTTTCTCCAATGCTAGAGTGCTCCAATAATGCTTTAAGTGTGAAAGAATATGAGAGAATATAAAGAGAGCTCCAAGCGAAAACAGAGAAAAGCTTCCACTGAAAGAAGTTGTGTACTGATCCTCAGAAGCCTTTTTATTATTGAGACATTTTTTTTCTTCATTTTTCTATATTTTTCCTTCAATTTGCCCTTCACATGCAACCAATAACCTTTCACCTTCGTTTTCTCCTATTTTCCGTTATTTTAATAAATAAAATGCCAATTAATGTCTCTTTGCCTTTTCGAAGCCTTTGTTAATTTCCTTATCCATAATAAACCAAATGAACACACACTAGGATGTTTTTCCCAACATTCAACTTGGAATATGTTTCCCATGACCTTGGTCTTATTTTACCTTTATTACCTTTATTACATGAACTTTTAACGCGGGGTTGTTCCATTTAGAATTCACATGGGAATAATAACAATATTTCTCACAATCACGTGAGATTAATCACCATATGTTATCTCCATGTTGAGCATAAGAGTAATTACACAACTTCCTAATACATCTTCACCATTCAAGTGTTTTAGTGATAAGAAACTTTGTATGTGTGTGTGTGTGTGTGTGTGTATTTTATAACTATTATAATTTTTCTTCCACTATTTAAAATTCTTTTTTGAATGCATAAATTGATTCGGTGTTGACACTCATACTCTAGAAATTATATAATCAAAACGTAAAATTCAAACAAATCCCTATCAATTTTTTAGCAAAAATAAATTAAAAAATATGTCAAAAAATTATCACATCAATTAATACACACACTTCACATTAAATAGAATTTTATCAAATAAATTTTAGAAAACTAAATCATAACTCCAACATAAAATCATAATGAGTTAAATATCTCCCTTCTATATAAATGTAAAAAAACCAAAAAATACAATTATTTATTTGAAACATTTTAAATGATTTTTTTCATTATATTAGAGACAAAACTCTTAACAAAATCTAACTAATGTGAATCATTAATGATGGAACAAATAATTTTCAACTAGAAGGGGCTTCTTTAATTTCTTTGATCCTTCCATTCACCGTCTAATATTTTTTATCCTAGTTTCTCAGTATTGTGTTGATGAAAATAATTATTCAATAAATGTGCTTATTTTGGAATAAGGTTTTTACAATTTTAATTTAATTAGGATGATATGGATTCAAACTCTAGAAAATATTTTAGAATATTCTTAGAGTTTTTTGTTTTTTTTTCTTCAATAAAAAAACTGTAATTTCATTTGTAGATAAAAAGAAAATTACATTTTTTATATACACAAATAGTTATGTATTCATGAAATATTTATGAAGGGCCTTTCAGTGGAAAAAATAGAAACAAACCATACTAACTAGCACAATAGTTAATATATACATCATTCGACCCTAAGTGTAATGCCCTCGAATCTCGGGCAGGCGTGCACGATGGGCAGATGCCCCGTGCACGACGACGGGCGCATTTTGACACGACGACGGGCAGTGCGACGAGCGGATGGGCGGACCCGACGATGGGTGGACACGATGAACGGGCGACCCCTGCACGATGGGCGGGCGCCCGGCGGGCGACCTGTGCATGATGGGCGCACGCCTTGCTACACGATGGGCGGCGGCATACGACGAACGGCGGAACGATGGACGACAGTGTGCGACGGACTTCGAACGACGGATGGGCGGATGCGACGAACAACAAACAGTGGCGGGCAGCATGCGACGAAATGCAACGTTAATATGCGACGAAAGGCACTAAGGCCGGGATATGGCTAAGTGTTGGACGAATATATTATGGCTTACACGCATATATGAATATGCGTGGGTGAATTAAAATAAAACATATTATATGGTGGCTAGACGCACATATAAATATGTGTGGAGAATTAAATAAAATACACATATGTGGGCTTATATGTAAATAATGGGGTTGGCCGTGAGTAATGCACCCCTCTTAAAACATATGAAGAGAGCGTATGTGTTAATGAAATGGAAGCTTGTACGAATATATAATATGCGTGGATTAATTAAAACAAAAATGTAATAAAATATAATATATTTAATATATGTATGTGGGCTTGTATGAAATATGGTGGGGTCGGCCATAAGTTATGCACCCCCCTTAACATATCGAGGCAAGCGTATATATATGTGGAGGATGAGGCCTCATTTCATCATCGACTTTCGCTCAAAAGCCTTCTTCGCATAAGGACAAGGGGATATGCGAAGGCCTTAAGGTAATGCGCATTCTTTATGCGCATGAATGAGGAAGGTGTCTCGCATATTTCATATTTGGGTTATGTAAAAGGTGGTTCGGTTGAGGAAGGTTTTACACCCGGTATTATGCAGGATTGTGATGAGTGTGCGGAGACCCACTCTTGGGCAAAGGTGCATAATGGTGTATGTATAAGGCTATCTTATGCCTCGTTGTAAATTATTCTAAGTGTTGGCCTTGGGTTTATGCCAGGCACACTTGTATTGTATTACTGAAGAAATCTGATATAATATATTGTGGGCAGACTTTACCGGGAGTTGCCCCTCCCATTCTACACATTTGTTTGCAATTGTTATTCGGTTTAATTGCATATGAAAATGTTAAGAATGGTTTATGTTGAATTATGAAGATTAATGCTTTTACATGGTTATGAGATAACAGTTAAAGCATGTTTATGTTGGTTAAGGCGTAGTCCATATGTGCGGTTATTGAACAAATAAACGCACACGGTGGTGCCGCACCCGCCCAATAAAAAAGAAATATTGGGGGCGTGATAGGTGGTATCAGAGCTCGGTCTAGAGCTGGTGAGCAGGGTTGCTCGTAACAGTGGAAGTAGGTACTTGCGAAGTGAAGGAAGTTGTTTTCACATGAAGTGAAACAAGGGCCGGTTCATGGTTGCAGGAACTTGGTGAAGCTGGTAAAGGTTGGAACCGGGGTTCGTGGAGCAGTGCAGATGATACTACGTGCTGGGCATACGATTTGGGCACTTGTCAGGTGGACAAGTGGGACTGCGTATGGACAGGTATACACGGTTTGGGCGTTTGGACGAAGTATGAGCCGGGGAAGACGAAGAACAAGGCATGGCAAGTTTAGAAGAGGGTGAAGGGAAGCTCTTGCTTACCTTATACAGGTTGAAGTGGTTGAAAAGGGAGAATCCCTGCATTCGTGAAGAGCTTGTAGTCTTGGAGAAGAACGTTGAAGAAGAACTTCTTCAACTTGGTTGGACAATGGGGCAGGATGAGGTTGCTGATTGTGCTTCCAAAGAAAATGAAGTCTTGATGACCGATGATGTTGCAGACATGACCGTGACCGAGGATGGACTTGAACTTGATCAAGTTGGACCAGGCTCATGCAGTTTGCATACATATATGAACGAGGGTGCTCTCATGGAGGAACCTCGTGATGATGTAAGTACCTTTGATACATGCGTTTCATTTGGACATTTGGTAGATGGACCGTGTGCAGGGAAGGGCAAAGTCAATTTGTCGATGCTATGGAGCATCTTACCATGGATGTTTATGCTGGAACCTTGTATGGAGAAGCAAGGATTGTTGATGTTTGCAGGACTAGTTGGGGTTGATTGTGACCTTGTGGCAGAAGGTACAAAGACCCGTGACAAGGGTGGAACTTGATGATCGTTGTGGAGGATTGGGTCATGCTTTAGCCACATGGCTAAGTGCCCAGCATGACTCATGGACAGTTTGAAGGGCACACCCTTGGGTGGACTTCTCATGGCCGAGCCCAAGAGATAGTCTTTGGTGGAGGAACCATGATGGAGAGACTCATGTGATGATGATGTTTTGGGTGGACTTCTCATAGTCTTGGTGACACTTAGGTGGAGGAGATATGATGAAGGAAACTCATGACATGACTTGATGATGAGGTTGGTGACCGAGTTCACTAAACCGAAGATGGAAGCTTGGATGAGGATGACCGATGGTTGGGATGAGTCTACTTGGTTGGGCTACATGGACAACCTAGTCATGGACATCAGGTTGGAGACATGGAGCATGGTAGTCTTATGCAAGGACATATTGTAGGTGCACTTGTGGAGATGTCACTTATGGACATTCGATGAGGTGTAACCAGGCATGGATGTTGAGCGGATGGACTTGCTTTGTGACATGGAGACTTATACTATGAGCCTATGGGGAGGTTGTACACTCTTGTGCAACAAAGCCATGGACTTGGATGGAGTTGTGAGCAGCCTATGGGACATTCTTACTACATGGAGAACTGAGGCATCTTGCAGAGACCTTTGGGTAGAGACTTGTATGCTTGCTTGAGTGTTGGTTGAGGATGCCTTATGGAGCTCATGATGACATGAGATTGTTGTGACTTCTTGGAGACTTCATACATGGTGGACTTAGAGGATTTTATGCATTGAGGACCTGAGATGCAGGTGCATACTTTCAAGTGCATACATGAGTGTGATTTGAAAGAGTGACTTGATGTGGAGGACGACAACGATTTCAGGTGGACGAGAATGTAACTCCCTCGAATCTCAGGCAGGCGTGCACGACGGGCGGATGCCCCGTGCATGACGACAGGCGCGTTTTGACACGACGACGGGCAGTGCGACGAGCGGATGGGTGAAACCAACAATGGGCGGACCCGACGATGGGCGGACCCGGCGATGGGTGGACACGGTGAACGGGTGACCCGGGCGGGCGACCCGTGCACGATGGGCGGGCGCCCAGCGGGCAACCCGTGCACGATGGGCGCGCGCGTTGCTACATGATGGGCGGCGGCATACGACGAATGGCGGAACGATGGACGACAGTGTGCGACGGACTTCGAACGACGGATGGGCGGATGCGACGAACAACAAACAGTGGCGGGCAGCATGCGACGAAATGCAACGTTAATATGCGACGAAAGGCACTAAGGCCGGGATATGGCTAAGTGTTGGACGAATATATTATGGCTTACACGCATATATGAATATGCGTGGGTGAATTAAAATAAAACATATTATATGGTGGCTGGACGCACATATAAATATGTGTGGAGAATTAAATAAAATACACATATGTGGGCTTATATGTAAATAATGGGGTTGGCCGTGAGTAATGCACCTCTCTTAAAACATATGAAGAGAGCGTATGTGTTAATGAAATGGAAGCTTGTACGCATATATAATATGTGTGGATTAATTAAAACAAAAATGTAATAAAATATAATATATTTAATATATGTACGTGGGCTTGTATGAAATATGGTGGGGTCGGCCATAAGTTATGCACCCCCCTTAACATATGGAGGAAAGTGTATATATATGTGGAGGATGAGGCCTCATTTCATCATCGACTTTCGCTCAAAAGCCTTCTTCGCATAAGGACAAGGGGATATGCGAAGGCCTTAAGGTAATGCGCATTCTTTATGCGCATGAATGAGGAAGGTGTCTCGCATATTTCAGATTTGGGTAATGTAAAAGGTGGTTCGGTTGAGGAAGGTTTTACACCCGGTATTATGCAAGATTGTGATGAGTGTGTGGAGACCCACTCTTGGGCAAAGGTGCAGAATGGTGTATGTATAAGGTTGTCTTATGCCTTGTTGTAAATTATTCTAAGTGTTTGCCTTGGGTTTACGCCAGGCACACTTGTATTGTATTACTGAAGAAATCTGATATAATATATTGTGGGCAGACTTTACCGGGAGTTGCCCCTCCCATTCTACACGTTTGTTTGCAATTGTTATTTGGTTTAATTGCATATGAAAATGTTAAGAATGGTTTATGTTGAATTATGAAGATTAATGCTTTTACATGGTTATGAGATAACAGTTAAAGCATGTTTATGTTGGTTAAGGCATAGTCCATATGTGTGGTTATTTAACAAATAAACGCACACAATGGTGCCGCACTCGCCCAATAAAAAAAAAAAAGATTGGGGGCGTGACACTAAGGGTCGCCACATATCTAAGAAAATAGAGAGATATAAAGTCCATATATAGTCTATCAAAATATATCAAAATTTTCAACCTAATAGGCTTATAAAAATAATGCCAAAAAATAGTCATCATCTAATGATAAAATAAATAGAAACAATAAAATAGAAACATGAGACAAATCTCACAAAGCATGTTCATCCACGTATGGATGATGGAAGAAAGGGAAATGTTCACCATTTAGAAACTCCTCTATGATCCAAATCCCCCAATCAAGCTCAAGGGCTTCCTTAGAGAGCCTAGTCACTTCCCAAATTTGCTCCCTATAAATATGAGTGGAAGAAAAATATACATATGTAAGTTTGATCCTCTGCAAGCCCTCCAAATTGTGTGAAATATGTAATTTGTGACATCGTTGAATTTCATTGACCCAATTAACAACCAACAAAGAATCACCAAAACCTTGTAAATGATCACATGCCTTCTCATGAGAAAAATACAAAAGAGAATAATAAGATAACAATTTGGCTTTTTTTTTTGTTCCCCTCCCTAGACCCATGCTTAATTTGTAAAATTGTTGTTCATATAAATATAGAATGAAGCCACCACCATCACAGATGATATCTTCCTCCTACTCAACCTCATCAAAATAACACCATGGTTTTGATTTGTTTGGTTCCTTCAGGATCACAATTCTATGCTAGAGAGGAGCATTGGGTTGAGGAAAATGAGAAAGGATAGAAAGAATCTCAATTGTGACCCGATATAAAGAAGAACTCTTGTTTTGAAAATTTTATTTATTCCTTGTCAACCATACACCCCAACATATGAGTAATGGTAGTGCCCTAAAAGGTTTTGTGCTCCTATTTTGCACCAAAGACCTCCATTCCCTCAAAACAAGGTGTGAAAAGGCCCTTTCCAAACACATCCATGGAAAAAAATAGAGCTACATATATATCGGACCTAACAACAAAAAGAAGAATTGGAAAAAGTATTTTCTATGGTTTCATTGTTCGACTTACATAAGGAACACCAACTAGGATTGATCTTATGACGCTTTTATAATAAATCCCAGGCTAGGAAATGTTTTATCTAGGATACAACACATGAAAATGTGATATTTTCTGGCAACTTTACCTTATAAAATCCTCTCCGTGACCACTCCCTCACCACCTCAGCTGCAACCACATATGGGTGAAAATACCCTATCTGGAGTATAAATGTCCATTGTAGAGTGAACCCAAACCAAATCATCATCATTCTAGTAAATTTTAAAATGAAAAATAGTAACGGCATTAATATATCCAATGCAAGTCTCACAAAATACATCATCAATCTGCAAGGGATCAATAAATAACCAACATTTTCACCAAATAGTAGTCTGAGCTAAATTATTAATATGGGAAAGTCTTGAGGAACCCCTATCTCTGAGATGATCGATGAGACCTTGAGGCAGATGGTGGGATTTCCCACTGCCTAGCCAAGAGAGGCTTGTCCCCATATCACCTTCAAACCATTTCTGACCTTCTAGGCCAAACCTGAAGCAATAAGGTGAAAATAATTAAGCATTGCATGGTAAATCACTAAAATATTAACACGAGACTTGGACTGGAACCCTATCCAATCCTTCCGACAGAAGAGATGAGTGTACTTCTAATATACCATCCAGGTTGACAAGTTGTTTGTAGATAAGAGTCTTTATCCACATTTTACTACTAGGTACTTTGAGAATAAAAACATGCCTTTGAGGCCCTAACCACCAATCATTTTATGCATATCAATACAATCCCATTTTACATAAGCGAGTGAAAAATGCTCTTAAGTACTAACCAAAATATTTGTGAAAAAAATCCTATTAGCTCTTTCCAAAACTCCCTAAGGGATCTATCCCCCTAACATCCATAACATAGGAATGGCTTCAAGAACTAATTTAACAAAAACAAGCCTCCCTACCTTTGACAACCACCTTAAGTTCTAACATTTTAATCTTTTATCTATATTTGCAATTAACCATGACCAGTCTTCCTTCTTTTATTAGTTAGGTTTCAATTGAAAACTCAAATATTTTAAACCTACATCCATCTCTAATAGGAGAAAAGGAAAAGTGTCCTTGAGATTCAACACTTCATGATCTAGAAATTTTTGAGTAGTAATAAAGGATTTTCTGTCGTTAACCACTATGTCAATAGCTTTTCAAAACAAGTCAATAATCTCAACTCATTTAGAAACATATCTACATGAACCATCAAAGAAAATTACAATATCATCAATAAACAATAAATGAGTAATTGCTAGGAAAATAACAATAATAAGACCATGGAAACTGCCTATATACTTTGCATATGTAAACAAATAGCCGAGACCTTCAGCTACCAGAAAGAATAGTAAAGGAGACAAAGGGAAACCTTGTCTCAACCCTCTCTAAGCATGGAAAAATAGAGATGTAGACCTATTTATTAGAACAGCAAAAGAGATCGATCGAATGGATCCCATCATCCAATTTATAAAATCAATCCCGAAGCATAGGTGAGTCAAAAGGAGACTAATGTACATCCAAATCACATAATATATGCTTTAGAAAGATTAACTTTTATAACCACTCCTCTTAATATGAGAGTTTTGATAGTATGGAGCCCTTCTTGAGCCATCTCAATGGCTTCATGGATTTGTCTCCCTTCATGGAAACCAATTTTCTCTTTAGAAATAGAGTTTAACAATTAGAGAAAATTTTAGCCACAAAGTGGTCACATAAGGAAAAATAATAAAATAAGAGTTATGAATTTTGGAGGAAAAATAAGAAAACTAATTTTTTATTTTATTTTTGGCTTATCTCCTTATAGGTTTACTCGAATTTCAAGTATAGAAAATCGTTGGATATAGAATTAAATTCCACATCTAATGAATACCCATTATGCATACTTCTAAGACGAACCACATTGATAAAAATTGAAGATACATTAAAAAATCCTGTTCAACACACTTTTTTAATGTATCTTCAATTGCTATCATTGTGTGTCTTTTTAGAAGTATGAATAATGGGTACTCGTTGGATGTGGAATTCAATTCTGCGTCCAACGAGTGTCTACACTTTAACTTTGAGTAAAACTATAAGGCGATAAACCAAAATTATAATTAAAGAAAGTAGTTTTCTTCTTTTTTGTCTCAAATATTTACTTGTATCTCTTTTTAAATTTAAAGTCTTTTTATTGGTTTACATATTATGACATGGAAATTACATGAAAATTTCATGGGAATTTTTAGGTTAAATTTTCCTCTAATGAGAAAGGATTTAATCCTCTCTAAATAACTGTGGAGATGACCTTATAGATACAATTACAAAGTGAAATAGGAAAAATGTCCTCAAAGGTAGAAGATTTTTCCACTTTTGGAATAAGGGCAATGAAAGTAGTGTTAAAATTTTCTAAGCCTCTATCTTTGCTTTTACAATCGTTAACAACAACCCATAAGTTTGAGACAATATTCTCATAAGAACCTTCAAAAAACTCAATCCCCCACCCATTAGAGCTAGGGATTTTGTCTTTCTGAAAATTGGAAAGACCAACTTTTAATTCCTCTTCATAGAATTCATCTACAAAATTTGGGAACAATTAAGCAACCCTTATTACTTTCGCTATAGTAGCTCTTTCAAGCTCTTTAAGTAAATTTTGAAAATGTGTTTGTCCCAAAAAAGCAAGGACCTCAAAATTTGAAACCTCCCTACCTTCCTCATCTTGAAGGTTCCATATTGTACTACTCATATTCCTTCCTTTAGCATATAATTGGAAAATTTTGATTTTTGATCCCTTCCTTCAAACCAAATGGCTCCAATTTTTAACCTCCATGCACCTTCTTATGCCTCTAAGATGACCTTCCTCGAGGAAATGAAATGAACCTGAGTATATATAGATTCCACATTTAGAAAACCCCCATCCCCAGAATCATAGATAACAAGAATCACCCTTTCAATATCAACAAGATCCTTCTCCTCTCTATTATGTTTCTTCCTGGTCCAATCCACAACCAAGTCCTTAACCCATTTGAAGTTTTCTTTAAATTGTTGCGAAGCCAAAATTCCATTATTTGGTACATAAGAGGTCCATCTTCCTTAAACAGGTTTACAAACTCTTCATATTTTATCCATCAAGAATTTAGTTTAAACAAAATTGCAGGCTTGGGCCCATGATTTTTGAGCTCTAGCAATGTGGTCAAGTGGTCAAACACTCCCCCAGAGAGAAATTTAATTCCCCACCAATGATCAAATCCTTAGCTTCCAACACCTTCAAACCAAAAAAAATATTCCATAAATCTACATGGCCTTCACAAGGCCCATAGAGATTGTGAAAATAAGAGAAACCCCCACGTTTGAAGAGAAGAATTCAAGCCCCAACCCAGAATTAATACTCCACAAATTATGAGCAGAAACCTTGTGGGAATCCCAACCAAGAGAAAGACCCCCAAAGTGACCATAGGCATTTGAGGCAATAAAATTCCATCCACCTAGTAGTGAATCTAAGGCTTTAGAAGCCGCCCCCAAACACCCAAGGCTTCCTAGAGAAGAATAATATCAAGCCCCTTGACCTTAACCAACCTCTTGAGCACAATTTTTTTAGAGGAACTTTCCAATCCTCTATAATTGAAGGATAAAAATTTCATTAGGAAAACACTCCTTAGGCGTCAAAATATTTTAGCACCCGCGAGATGGATAATTGTCTATCTGCAACAATATTTTCTCTGGTTTTTTATTTGGGTTTGGATAAGATTGATTTTCTCACTCAAGACTTGGATTTTTAAGAGGAAAGTGTGATTTGCATGAAACCACCAAGTTGATCTTAAGAAGAGGGAAAATATATCTAGAGCATAAGTTGTATAATATCTCTCTAACATCTTGATGCCTAGAGAAGCCAGAGATGCCAAAGGATATAAAGGCTCTCCGGGAGGAAGGGATCATCAACCGGGGGAGGGGGAGGGAATAGGAGAAGTGATTTGGGCTAAAATAACCCTAGAAACAAGTTGTGACATTGTAAACCCTAAATCCTCAATGAATGATCCCAATCATATCCCAAATTCGAAAAATATATTGCAAGAGAAGAAACATTAGGATAGAAAGAGGTAGAACCTTGAGGTTGTGAAGCTAAATATGACATCCCACTAGTAGCACACAGATAAAGCCATTCATCAGTAACCAGCTACTGATCCAACAAAACAACTTCTGGTATACGAGAGGCAAGCGGTTCCTCCAAAGTTTTATCCTCCAACATATTTTCTTCCTCCCCTTCCTTCAAAATTGCCCATAAATGTGACAATGGGTCCACCTTCATCTTCTTCTTTACCTGCCCCGCAACAGGCCTTTTTTGAAAGGGAGAATGTAGTGGCGGAAGGTATGCTCATATTGGTAACATCATTTACATATAAATGGTACCCATTCATAATCAGAAACCTAGAGCTGGTGAATACCTATACTGATATTTATGGTTTCATGAAGGTCATTTCACAAGTTAAGGCTCACCAAAATCCGGGCCATAGATATATCCTTGGTTTCCTTATACGAATAATATGCTTTCATAAAAACTCCAAGGTTGTTCCCAAGATATTTCGAGCTTTTCTTGTTCCACATATGTGACACTGGGCCATGCAACAGAACTCAAATGGGAACCACGCCTAGCCTTTCATTATGTGCACCAAAAAGCAATGCCTAAAAATTGAAAGAAACTAGAGTTGAGTCAATTAACCAAACACTTTAAGCAATTTTTTTGGCCTCCTCGTGAGATTTGAAGTTTATTTGTACCCATCCTTTCACCGTAATGAAAATCTCAGGAAGGGAATGTATCTTTGGTGCAATTTCAACTTATATCCATTGTGTCAAAGCCACAATGTGGAATTTTTGCTCTCTTTCCTTACCAATCAAAGTTTTCTTTGCCAATGACTTAACTTATTCCATCTCAACATCATCCCCTAGAACGTGTTTATAAATAGTCCCCTAGCACCTCTAAGAACCCTATACTATTTTTTTTGAGACTATGGTCAGTTGAAAATTTAGCTGGTGCATGTAACGCTTCACCACCCTCACCTTCCCTGACTCGCTTCTCATAGGCTACAAGTTCAATCAGAAGTTCGCCAATATCCCCATCTACTAGGAAGGTCTTTAATAAACTACTCATTGTCAATTGAAAACCCTCTCACAGCCAAAGCCTCCTTCCAAAGCTGAAAAGGGAACGATCTCCCTATCCAGATAAAAAGCAAGAGATGAATTGAACCTTGGCTCCTTAAAACCACCTAACAATGACTCAACAATAATGAAACTAGACCCCCCAGAAAGAGGGGGATAAAAAAATTAACCTTTCGCATCTCCGCTAGTTTTGGAAAACCAAAAATTTACTTAGGGAAGGGAGAAAGGTTAGGAACTTAGTGGTAAACCGGTAAAATTTGATCCGAGACCACTAAACTCTAGACCAAAAACTAAAGTTTCCTACAAGGAGAGACCACTAGAAGTAACCATGTACCCCCACCCAATAACCCAAATGATCAATTTAAATCCGCCTGTAATTGTCGAAAGTTCACATTTGAGATGAAACAACCCATGTTACTAGGGAGTTCAAAATAGTCAATGATTTCTGACTCCATATTCTGCGAAGAAACCCATTTCTTCCCAGAAAAATAGCGCGCAACCTTGAAAAACCATCACCATTCGACAATCAGAACAACCCTAGCTCTGCATCAAATTAGATTTCATTTTATGCTTTATATATTTCAATTCTACAAGTAACAAATCTCATCGAGCTATATCACACTCTACCATTCCAAACCTAGTTTGTTCCTTCATTCTTAATAGTAGTTACAAATAAAAAGTTGAGATTTATTTTAAAAGTAGTTATGCCCTTTATTCCCTTTTAATTAAAGTGAAAGAATGAAAAAAATGGCATATGAACAAAATCTTACATGAAATGAGCTATGATTTTG
This sequence comes from Pinus taeda, assembly GCA_000404065.3. Classification (NCBI taxonomy): domain Eukaryota; kingdom Viridiplantae; phylum Streptophyta; class Pinopsida; order Pinales; family Pinaceae; genus Pinus; species Pinus taeda. The sequence goes on from APFE031111447.1 coordinate 38,688, forward strand.
TGAGTGTGTGGTATTGTACCAAAGTCACTTTAGAGGTTGAATCTCCATAGTTAAATAAGCACGAATAGCTATGATTAAAAATCTTGTTACATGTTTTTTAATTATACTTTAAAACGTATATATGTTTAACTCATTACATTAAATGAAATTGTTTTATAATTAACAATAATAATAATAATAATAATTCAAAATAGAGTTAAAATTTAGTTAATTTTTATTTTGTTTTAATCTTGGCAATGTGAAATGTAACATGAAGTAAACTGTTTTATGTTTATCATAAATGGATGCCCCTCAATATTTATCAAACATAGAAGTGTCTATTTCCAAATAAAACTAAAAATTTTCATTATAGCTATTCTATACATGTGTGATTTATGGTTATTCCAAGTTGTTGAAAAGAAGCAATAGAATTTTGCCCACCAAAATTCAATTCCGGCCAATAACACCATGAATGTTGAAAGTATTGAAAATATACTCGTCAAACCATATATAATTAAAAAGCTTGCCAATTCGCCATGTTTCTCTTTCCAAATAAAACCTTCGGAATTTTCATTATTAAAGACAATACAATTTTTTAACTTTATGTAAAGTTTCGCAACTTGGTTGGATCTGTCATGTCAGGCTCCCATCCTGCCACGACATATTTCCAAGAAAACCATGGCCAATACCACATTTAATACCCACATGCATATGACGCAAACCAGAAAAGCTCAACAAAGAGGAAGGCCAAACGTCGTAAAAAATCTAAATATCTGAAAAGGAAACGAGACACCCCCCCATAGAAACTCAGAGGGAAAATAAGATATTACGTTACTACGCTGCAAATTTGCAGGGTGCTCTAGATCAACCCTGTAATTAGGATATATATATATATATATATATATCACGTTGTAATGTACAGACGGAGTTCACAATATGTTTCAACAGCCATCAAATTTCAACGGTTGTTCCGATGATGGTAGGGAATTCATGTCCCTCGTTATCTTGCGAATCAAAACGAAGAAGTTGCACATGGCCCTAAAAATAATTCAAAAGAAAACAATTTTAAATTTGGAAGCTTGAGATCATGGCAAACATAATTTATGTTGAAACTGCCACCATATCACCTCTGAGACACGCCAAACGCCTATCTCCCTGACAATTTACTTTTGTGATTCAGTTGTACTCGATAACATTAAAATAATAAGAATCAGTGGTACTCAATATTGTCGACGAATTTAGATCGTTGGCAGATTGAGGCGGCTTCCAACCAGATAATGCATTCCTTATCCTATCGATTGTTGGTACCAGAAAAAGATAGAAAGTTTATTGGTTATCCAAATCCTAACTGTACATGGTAGCTATAGCTATGGGATAATTTAGTGACAAAGTTTAGTAGTAATGGGATAGTTTAGGTATAAAATTAAGGTCATGGAAAATTTTGATCTTAGATTTTTGGAATGTTTTAAATTTGATGAATATGGACTAGTTTAAATAATTGGCATCGCTTATATGTATAGCATCTCAAAATCAAATAATTAACTTGAACATCTCAAAATCAAATAATTAACTTGAACTTGATCTCGCTCATGTCTATCTGATCTTGAAATATTTTAGAAATTTACAATAAACTTAAGCTCAAAATGAAAAATTTTAACTACAGAGTCAATTATGAAAAATTGACTTTATAACTGAACCTTCTGATAACCCCAATTGGATTAAGCTTGTAGATTGTAGCTGTGGGATAAGGTTGTACATTGTATGGGAGAACCTAGCGACAAAGTCAACGTTTTGGTTATGGAAGATCTTATCGCTGAACCTTCTGAGAACCCCAATCGAATTAAGATTGTACGTTGTATCTTAGGAGAACCTAGCGAGGTCGATTATTTGACCTCCCCATATCTATCTGATCTCGGAATATTTTCGGAATCCGTAATCCAAAGCTCAGTGTCGGATTAGCGTCCAGATCGAGTTTATGTAAAACCTTAGGCTGAAAGTCAACGATCAACGGTTGACTTTATTCCTATTCCTTTGAAAAACCAGAGTCGGATTAAGGTTAAGATCGATTTTATGAAATGTTAGCGTTTGAGATTTCACCTAGGCTGAGATAGACAAACCTCAAAGCTACATCAAACCATTTCACCTCGTAGCTAGACCTATGAGGTATGAGAAGGCTCTCTCGGGTCAAACTTGGTGGATTTTTCAATAGGATGAGTTTGACCAATTAGGAACAAGGATTTTAGGCTAGTAAATTGATAAGAGGGTTTTGATTTAAAAGTTTTTGGGTTTTTTGGTGGCAATTGGAGGGAGTGCAATTCAGGGTGCGGGGATTGAGCTCAGTTTTTGCAGGTGGGTCTTTGGGGCAAGGTAGGAGTTTATGCTGATGCCTTTAGCTGAAAGAGATGATCAAGGAGGAAAGAAGAGAAGCTAAAGAGGGCAAACAATGAATTCGAATCCTCTCTAGACAGTGGAAAACATAAATTTTAAACAAAATTGAAAGCTGAGCATGGCATGCATGAATTCAAACTTTATCACTTCTTTTGTTTAAATAGAAGCAAGAGATTAAGAAATGGAACACATAAACACACTTACAATGACAAGTAGGAAACACACCATCAACATAATAATCCACAAGAATCCACAATGAAGTCTGCAAAACCCTGGCCTTCCTTTTCCTCAAATTGCAGAAAAATAAGTCAAAAATACAATAGAGCTTCTCCCTCTAGAGTCCAACCATGAAAATGAGAAAGAGAAGGCATAATATAGAAGGTCTAACTTCTTTCCCCACCTCTAGGGATCGAGCTCAGCTTCCTAG
>APFE031111453.1:0-55690 GCA_000404065.3 Pinus taeda
AGAGAGTTTTAGTTGAAACTCGAGAGAGGAGGGAGTTAGTTGAAACTCGAGAATCCCTTTGTTAGTTGAAACTCCAAACCCGATTTACTGAGAGGAGGGAGTTAGTTGAAACTCGAGAATCCTCTTGTTAGTTGAAACTCCGAAGACCCCTTTGTCAGTTGAAACTAGAGAGACCTTATTTACTGTGGAGGGAGTTAGTTGAAACAAGAGAGAGGAGGAAGTTAGTTGAAACTCCAGAGATAGGAGTTTGTTGAAAGAGACGTGATTTAGAGGAGGAGAGAGGGAGGACAAATAGAGTTGAGACTCCAAAGACCCTTTTGTTAGTTGAAACTCGAGAGACCCGATTTACTGAGAGGAAGGAGTTAGTTGAAACGAGAGAGGAGGGAGTTAGTTGAAACTCAAGAGACCCAATTTACTAAGAGGAGGAGAGAGGAGGGAGGACAAATATAGTTGAAACTCAAGAGGTAGGGAAGAGGAGAGAGGAGGACAAACATAGTTGAAACTCAAGAGACCCCCTTATTAGTTGAAACTAGAAAGACCCCATTTATTGAGAGGAGGAAAGAGGAGGAAAAATATAGAGACCCTGAGAGGAGGAGAGAGGAGGAGAAATTAGTTAAAACTCAAGAGACCCCCTTTTTACTAGAAAGGCCATATTTTACTGAGAGGAGGTGAGAGGAGGACAAATATAGTTGAAACTCGAGAGACCCCCTTGTTCGTTGAAACTCGAGAGAGGATGACAAATATAGTTGAAACTCGAGAGACCCCCTTGTTCGTTGAAACTCGAGAGAGGATGAAAAATATAGTTGAAACTCGAGAGACCCCCTTGTTCATTGAAACTCTAGAGAGGATGACAAATATAGTTGAAACTCGAGAGACCCGATATATTGAGAGGAGGAGAGAGGAGGACAAATATATTTGAAACTCAAGAGACCCCATGTTAGTTGAAACTCAAAAAACTTGAATAATCCCTTGAAACTTGAAAGACCTGATTAATCCCCTTGTTAGTTGAGAGACCTCCTTGTTAGTTGAACCTCGAAAGAAGAGAGGAGGAAAAATATAGTCAAAACTCGAGAGACCCCCTTGTTAGTTGAAACTCGAGAGACCCGATATATTGAGAGGAGGAGAGATGAGGACAAATATAGGTTAAACTTGAGAGACCCCCTTGTTAGTTGAAACTCAAAAGACCTCATTAAGAGGAGGAGGGAGGAGGAAAAATATAGTTGAAAGTCGAGAGAACCCCTTGTTAGTTGAAACTCGAAAGACCTCATTAATCCCCTGAAACTTGAAAGTCGTGATTAATCACCTTGTTAGTTGAAATTCCAGAGGCCCCATTGTTAGTTGAAACTTGAAAGACCCGATTTACTGAGAGAAGAAGAGAGGAGGAGAAACATAGTTGAAACTGGAGAGACCCCCTTGTTAGTTGAAACTCGTGAGACGTGATTTAGTGAGAGGAGGAAAGAGGAAGACAAATATAATTGAAACTCGAGATACCCTTGTTAGTTGAAACTGGAAAGACCCGATTTACTAAGAGGAGGAGAGAAGAAAACAAATATAATTGAAAATTGAGAGACCATATTTTCTGAGAGGAAAACAAATATCCTTTACGAAGACGACAAAATACAAGTAGTTACGTGTCAGGCTAAATGCACTTTTATATCTAGAATTGTCTTTTAAATAATCAAATATTACTATTTTTCCCAAGCAAAACATTTTAAATTGTCATCAAACATTATTTTCTAATTTCAATTTTAAAAACTACCTAATTAGATTAGGCCATTAATTTATTACACCTAAAAGTGTTCTACAAGGCAGCAATCCAGTATGGTATGGTATATTTTGAATTGGTCAAATTACATAATAAATTTAAAATTAAATAAAAATATTAATGTAACACGATGTAAAATAAAAATAACAAAATAACAATAATCCTATGAAAATAAAATTAAAAATGACTCATGTTATTGACCCAATGTATTTATGTAGATTATTTCTTATTTAGTGGGGAAAATTAAGCTTGCCTAAATTCATTTTATCTCTAAATATATAAAGTGTGAAGGGATCAAATTTTTTGAGACGCTAATCTCTTTTATAGTGAAAAGTGATTTGATCCCTCCTTAAGCTTGGTAGATCCAGAGTTAAGATGAATCTAAGTTGGTTATATTTAAAAATATTATTTTCCTTTATATTAAAATTTAATTTAATATTATAATATAATTTTAGTAAAAACAATTTAATTAAATGACAACAACAATTTATTAGGATCTTTTAATCACATAAATAAACACCTCATTCACATTCAAGTGGCATTGAGTACGATTTTTTGGAAACTTTTCCAATCTATTTTTGTACCTAATTTGTGTAGATTGCTCTTTGAGTGTGATTCTTTGGAAACTTTTCCGGTTTATTTTCATATCTAATTTGCCTAGAATTCACCACAAATTTATTGAAATGACAAGTTTGACACTTCAACTATTCCCAATGGAAGTACCCCATGGGTTTTTGACGGTGTTGAATCCATATATATAATAAAAAATGGGTTTAAATAACCCAAATCAAGATTTTGCTACAATTTTTTCACACCAAAAAATCAGCTAGAAACTCCAAAAAATCAAACTTAAAAACTAGTGCATTGACATTGTTGCATAATTTGTTCAAAGAAAACTTGAAAGCATGGTTGAAAAATGATTGGTTTCTTATTAACTAAGATTCCAACTAACTTCAGTCATAAATAATTACATAATTTAGATGTTTGTTTTTTATTTTTATTATTGCTTTTTTAAATCTTAAATTTAATTAAAATTAAAAGTAAAAATTAAAAAAAAATAATTTAATTATAAAGCTTACTCAATTCAATTTCAAAGAAAAACCAAAAACAACTTGATTTATATATTAAATAACATTAAATTATAATTTATTAAAAACTAATAATAATAATTAAAAACATATAAAAGATTGAATTTAGGCTATGTGATCTAATATTAATAAAAGTAAGAAAACTTAGATAAAAATCACATTATAGTGGTTCTGTCAACGTGTTTCGAACTCATCTACTGTGGTGAAACGATATGTGGGTTCATCAATCTCCTGTGGTTGAAACCATTGACGGTTCTTGGTCATGACAAGATAAGAACAAGTTCATGGTATCAAGTTAAATAGATGAAGAGAAAATATTTTAGTCCGTTAGATTTGACTAAATAAATAATATTATTAATAAATATATTTTTCATGTAAATAAAACTTAAAATAATATTTTAATATAAAGAAATAATGGTTAGAATATAATTGTTAATATTGAATTAAGGAAAATAATTAATCAAAAGAAAATCTCTAAAGATCAGAAAGTCCGCCAAGTATAATAAACTCTTGGGCTGTTCGGTTCTGGAATCTGGTCTATTCGATAGTCGGGGATCAGGCAGTCGGGTTTCCTTTAACCAGGTATCTGCCCTGAGGTCCTGGATTTCAATCGACTCTTCCTCCGCTGACTCTGGCTTGTTGAAAAGAAACATTGGTGTAAGAAGTGGCAGGGAAAGTCAATGCGTGGATCCGGTTTCCCCTTCTCCGAACTGCTCTAGAATTCGGTCTTGAGTTGGTTCGTGTTCAAATGATCCAGTTGTGATGGGTTCTGAAGTCGCTAGACCGGACCCGGCGCATTCGGTTGGGCCCATCGATTCCCTTATGTTGTTGAACAATGAGTCTTTGCAGGTATCGAACAACATTAATCCAGTGCCCGTGAGTCGGACAGACCAAGTAGCGTTATCTGTTGAACGCTCTCTGATCAGTTCACAACAGTTAGTAGCCGGCTTTTCGGATGGTAGTGCTGCTAGCTCGTCACTGAATAAAGGACTCCGTGTAAGTTCGGATGCGCTGGTATGCTCGGATGAGAAGGTCCTGGATGCTTCTGCTGGCTCGTCAAGGAACAAGGGACTGAACGGAGGTATGGATGAGCTGGTATGGGCGTGTAGACCAGGCCTCTCCAATGTGCTGGTCGCGTGCATGGTAAGCCGGCTAAAAATGAGCGTGAATCGTTGGTTCCAGGTAAATATGTCCAAATGGACGATTCGGTGAGTGGTGTAACCGTTAGCTTTGGTGCCTGTAGCATTTTGGGTAATGGGGACCTTAATTCGAAAATTGAGATCGATGATAACGGCCTAAATGCTAAATTGAATAATGAGCATAATATTATTATAAATGATTGTGATAACAATAAACATAATGGTATTATAAAGGAATATGATATTAATAGCCCGTATGGCAATAACGCTGTAATACATAAGAATAATGATACAAGCGATAATACGATTTTTAATATTAAATTTAATAATAAGCATAATGTTATTAATATCGATAATATGGGTTCTGATATTAAATTAAATAAGAAGCATGATACTATTATAAATGAATGGGATATCAATGAGCATAAGGGTATTATAAATTACGATAAGGCTTTAATATATAAGAATAATAATACATATGGTAATATCAATAATATGGGTTCTGATATTAATTTAAATAAGCAGCATGATATTATTATAAATGAATGGGATAACAATGAGCATATGGGTATTATAAATGACAATGAAGCTTTAATATATAAGAATAATAATACATATGGTAATATCGATAATATGGGTTCTGATATTAAATTAAATAAGAAGCATGATATTATTATAAATCAATGTGATATCAATAAACATAATGGTATTATAAATGAATATGATAGCCAATATGACAATAAAGTTGTAATATATAAGAATAAGAATACATATGATAAAGTCGATAATATGGTTTCTAATAATCTTAGTTGCGATTTTGGCAAGTTATGTAATAATAATAGTGGTCATTGTAATAAAGTATTAGATGGGATTAATAGCCTTAATTGTAAGAATAATAATAAGGGTTTGTCGGTGAGGGGTTCGGGCCCCCTCCCTTAGGACAATAAGGTGGTGAATCTATCCATTTTTTCCTTTTTGCCTGCGGTGTTCAGCCTCTTAGGGAAGGGTCTTAATTTCGCCTTAGCGCCCAGGAAAATTCTGGTTGAAGACATCATTTGCGATGTAGAATATGGCATTAAGAACCTTCCTGATAAGATAAAAGACACGATTAGGCAGGATTGTGCCGTAACCTTGAGGAAGGCTAAGCCTCCCCGTAGCAATATCAGCAAGGCCGAGTTTGAGGCTCTGAAGAGCTTGAATGGAAATCATGACGTAGTGGTCTTAAAAGCTGATAAAGGTGGGGCGACCGTTATCCTGGATAGAAAGGATTACAGAAATAAGATGCTTGATCATCTCTGTAATAGTGGGAGTTATAAGAATCTTTCGAAAAATACCCTCAAAAAGGTTTCAAGAGCAGTCGCTCTGGCGATCAAGTCGTGCAATTCCACGATTGCCATAGCCCAGAAACTTATTGAGGGAAACCCCATCACTCCTAGGATATATGGTCTTCCAAAGATCCATAAGGATGGGGTCCCCCTGAGACCCATTGTCAATACCATTGGTGGTTCGACTTACCTCCTGGCCAAGTTCCTCGCTGCTAAGTTGAGGCCCTTGGTTGGGCAGACTGAGTCCTTTGTAAAAGACTCAGCTTCTTTTATTGAGGATCTCAAGAGAATTAAGCTTGAGCCTGAGGACATTTTGGTAAGTTTTGACGTGGTCTCTCTTTATACTTGTATTCCTATCAATGAGGCCATGAAGGTAATTAATAAGCTGACTGACCCTGATACGGCTAAGTTAGTTGAGCTTTGCCTTACCTCCACCTTTTTTAGCTTCGAGGGAGAATTCTATGAGCAGACGTGCGGAGTGGCCATGGGCTCCCCCTTGTCCCCTGTCGTCGCTAATCTCTTCATGGAGGAGTTTGAATCTAAGGCTTTGGCCTCCTCTAGTCTCTTACCGAAGCTTTGGAAAAGATTCTTTGATGACACTGGTGTTGTCTGGTCTCATGGTCCTGATGAGCTGGATCGCTTCTTCTGTCATCTCAATAACCAATTCGCCGCCATTAAATTCACGATGGAAAAAGAAGATAATGGTTGTCTTCCGTTCTTGGATGTTCTCATATCTAATAAGGTGGATGGTTCCTTTTCTCATCAGGTGTTCAGAAAGAAGACACATACTGAGCAATACTTGCATGCTTCTTCGCATCATTTCCCAGCTCAGAAGTTAGGGGTTCTAAGCACGCTTGCCACCCGTGCTGTTAGAATTTTTGATGAGGAAAGCTTGGGAACGGAGAAGGCTCATCTCCTTGATGTCTTTGAGAAGAATGGTTACAATAGGCACCTCGGTCAAAAATCCTTCCTCAAGGCCAAGAAGGAACCTTCAATCCGAAGGGTTCCTAAGGATCATAGCATGGGTGTGAACCTTCCTTACATCCAAGGGACCACTGATAGGATTGCGAGAATTCTGGAGGTACGATGTGCCCGCAACTTTTAGACCTCTCAATACTATCCGTGGCTCCCTCAGGTCTGTGAAAGACCCTATTGACCCTAAAGACATGAAGGGCGTCTACGTCATCCCCTGTTCCTGTGGGACCCCTTATATTGGTGAGACGGGTCGCTCTATCAATCAAAGGATTAGAGAGCATTCGGCTGACTTAAGACATGGTAGGACCAAGTCCTCAGCCCTGGCTGAGCACGCCCGGAAGACTATGCATCATATATGTATAGAAGAGACTCAAGTCATTGCCAAAGTTGCGCAGTTTCACCATCGCAAATTTAGAGAGGCCCTGGAGATTGAGAAAAGGTCGAGCAATCTTAATAGGGATGATGGCTGGAAGATTAGCAGTTGCTGGGTCCCAGCCTTGTCTTCCTAGCCTCCTCAATTCCTTTTTTGTTAAGTCCTAGGGTTTCTTTTCTCCCTCTCATTAAGGTTGGTTTTCGGTGGTTGGTCCCCCTATTTCCCCGAGTTTTCTCCCCTTTAATTCCTAGCTCCTATAGTATGAGTTTATTGTATGAGTTATTAATGGGTATTAGTTAATTTAGGGCTAATTATCGTAATAACATATTTCTTTTCTGTTATTATTGGGTATATTAGTATTAGATTAATAATATTCAAGAAATAATTTTATTACATTTGTGTTTTATAATTTCAATTAGTTATGTATATATATTTGATTACGAATATTCCTTGAGAATTGAAATGATAATTATTAGCCCTTTTCATATATATTTGATAAATAAAACATTTTAACCCTCATAGGCAATAATATATTTACCAAATTACATGGTCAATTTGAATAAGATTATTGGAATATATTAATTACTAAATAAATATTGATTAGTTAATAAATACAATTAGATCTTGAAGAGAAGAACTAATTTAAAAATGACCATTAAGTTTAAGTGATAAATAAAGTTATTATTAATAAATATATGAGTTACCAATAGTAATAAGTTGGGTTTGAGTTAGTTTTCTTTTTATATATATGAAATTATTAATAAACATGCTCATTAAGACTTAATAATATTGGATTAATAAAATATTTAATGAATATAGATTATTTAATTAATATAAATTATTATTTATGAAATTTGATAGAATTTATTAATTTAATGGACCATTATAATTAAATAAATTATATATTATTAATAAAAAAATACATTTAGTTAAATTAACAAATAAGATTCTTTTAATATATAATTTAATTTCTAGAAATAATAAATAAAAATTATATATTATTCCTTTTTAGATAGACATATTCATCTATTAATAAACAATTAAATTAGCTAATTTAACAAATTGAATTCTTGAATATTATTTACCTAATTTAGCTTATTTCGAGAAATAATAATAAATTAAATAAATCAAGAATGTTGGGGTTTGACTAGGGTACTTAATAATATTGGATTAATAAAAAATATTTAATAAATACAGATTATTAGTAAATATAAATTATTATATTATTTATGAAATTTGATATAATTTATTAATTTAATGGACCATGATAATTAAATAAATTATATATTATTAATAAACAAATACATTTAGTTAAATTAACAAATAAGATTCTTTTAATATATAATTTAATTTCTAGAAATTATAAATAAAATTATTCCTTTTTAAATATACATATACATCTATGAATAAACAATTAAAATTAGCTAATTTAACAAATGAATTCTTTACCTAATTTAGCTTATTACGAAAAATAATATTAAATTAAATAAATCAAGAATGTTAGTGGTTTGACTTGGGTCATTAGGTCAAAATTAGCCGTTGGCAATATAGCCGTTGGAGTCTCTGCACATCCTATTTAACAAGCGAAGCTAGATTGGTTATTCAACTTGTCCTGACGATGAACCACACTGGTTGGTTCGAAACGCGTCGACAAAAGATGGTTTATGTGATTTCGCCGAAGACTCTCTAAACATTGTTATGGATCACAGAAGTCTAAATTCCTTAATGTATTATTATCTCGATTATTAGTTTACTAGTTTGATCCAATGATTTAATATTTTTTAACTTAAAGATATTGTTAGAATTATCCTAATAAATATCTTAGCCAAGGATTAGGAATTAGAATGCATTAGTTATATTTCTACATTTATTCTAAATGCTAAATTAAAAAATAAATAAATAAATAAAAATAAAATAAATAAAATAAATAAATAAATAAATAAAATAAAAAAAATTGATCTGTGTTTATTTAGAAGGAAAAGGGACTTGCATTTTTTTAGTTACTTACCTTTTATTTATATGCATGAAAAATTAGTTTTAATTTTAATTTATAATCACATATATAAACTAAAATTAGATTTTATTTCATTAATATTTCTTTCAAAATTAATTATAGTCCATTCTTTTGAACTAGTTACATTTTGTTATGGCCTTTTCATGTGTTGTTATAACCTAGTTACTATTTGTATAGATTTCACTATTGTTGTAGGGGCTACAAACACCCTCCAAAATTTTGCCTTAGCTTTGTTTTGGAGCCTTCCTACCAACCATCCTCAGTAGCATCTCTTGCACCATCAAGCATATAGGCTTCAGCTGTTTCTTAGTGTCTTGTTAGCCTGTGCATATTAGTTTGCTTCACTCCCCTCACAGGCTGTCTTTCCAAACTTAGACCATGTGCTGGTGAAGCAACTCCCCTAGAAAATTGTGCAATTATAGAGGGGAACCAACCTTCCCTCAAGAAATTGTGCAAATAAGATGGCTAGCCTATTGAGCTCCAAAAATTGTGCAAATCAGTCTGGCAGCCTAATGGGATCTAGAAATTGCGCAAATTAGCCTACCAGCCTACTGGGCTCCAGAATTACGGAGAGCAGTCAGGTAGTCTTCCTTTAGAAAACTATGCAATCTGACCCAACACTCCTGCTCAGCCCAGAAATTGTGTAATTCTGGGAGGCAGTCAACTGCTAAGCTCAAAAATTGCACAATCCCTCTAGGACAACTAGCCTAGCTCAGCCTAGGAACTATGCAAATTTTCATCCAAAGCTCACAGACTGATGCATGTGCCTTCAGGTTGACCGGTTCCCTCCGGGACCAAGCAAAATTGATTTGCATGCATGGACTACTTTTCCCAAGGCAACATGCAAAGGAATCCCTTGATTTAGGGATCTATCTTTAGCAGCTAGAGGTTACATGCAATGCCTATTTTAGAAACCTCTCGCCAAGTATCACTTTTCCTAGATTTGTGGAATCCGCATCATAAAATCGATTTTATTATAACTTATGAACCAGATGCTGCAGAGCTCATTCCTCACATCAACATTGCAGCTCTGACATCCCACATCACATCTAGGAGTCGTCGGCACAATCAACTCAGTTGTTTCAAGGTAAGCCCACTTTGCATGTCTTGCTATGTCTGTGTCGCTTTTTGTGTTTCGACTTATGCGAGTGTTGTCTTCTTGATTTTAGTGAGCGCTTGCTGTCGTTTTGAGATGTGTTAGCTTGTAGAAGCATCGTTTCAGTTTTCATTCGCATCTCACTGTTGTCGCATGCATGACACTATTTTTACAACGATGGTCATTGTTGTGGCGACTCGCTTCACACACATGCATGTTTTCTCATTTTATGAATCCTACACTTGATGTTTGCATGAATGATCATTCACTCTTGTTTACACTCAGTATCACCATGCATTCAAACTTCTCATGCTTTCAGTCGCCCGTCGGGGGGTCTCGGTTGCCTTAGCCTGGACCTTGCCTTTCTCGGCTAACATTGCGCATTTCTGGAAGTGAAGGCTCTGCCTTCCCTTTCGAATTTGCATGTCTAGCCCAACACTGACCTCCAGGCTTGCATTGTGCAATTCTAGGAGGCAGCGTCATGTTGGCCCCAGAAACTACGTAATGGAGTTTTCTGGTTTTCATGTCACTACTGACTGAAATTACACATTGCATAATTTTAGTCCTCAGCAGGCTAGGCTGGACTATGCTTGCATAGTTCCAATATCCAGTCAGCCTCACAACATCCTAGACTGTGTCTTGCGCAATTTTGATAGTCAGTCTCCTAACCTCCCAATGCAAATTGTGCAATCTTCATAGACAAACACACATGTATGTTGCATGTCAGTCCTCCAGTTTGTTTCAACTTTTCACTTACAGATTGCTTGCCATGAGTGTTGAAATGTCTCTAGGTATCACATGTGTTCGTCTACCTCTCAGGAGCACAGGTACAATGGCTTCCAGGAGAGCAAGGTCGATGACACCATTCAGAACACAATTGGGGATGCAGTCAATCAAGTGTCTACGAACTTGCCTATCTATGAAAAACATCAAGTTTTTCATGGACGAGGATATAAAGATGAAATGACAGTGGCGTCATAACGAGCAACACCATCAACAGAAACAAAACGTAGCACACCTGCATGTGACACATGAAAGAGGAAGGTTGATGACAACGTAGAGGTGGAGCAAAGTTGCAAGCTCAAGCAGATCCACTTGTTATGAAAGCAACTTTGGATATTGAGGCTATGAGGTAATGGCGCGACAAGATGATAACGTGAAGGAATAACAAGAGCTACACAAATGAGAGAAGGAGGTTCAAGAAGAACAGGTACAACAAGAGGCGCAACATGCATAGACTAATGAAACTGCGCCCATACAGGTTATAGATCCATTTAGCAGTCGGCATGGAGTAGACAAGGTGAGCAGTGTTGTTGATAGCATGCAAGGGTATTCAGGAGCATGGATGTCATTGTGCATATGCATGTGATCCCACCCATTTGGTACACTCATCGAGGTGAAGACAAGAACTAAGTCTGACTTGAGTTGGACATGTATTTTGACAAGTTGATGCACATGGTCACTAACACACACTTAGATATCAACACATAAATTATGCATCAGTATGTTGCTAGTTCAGCTGCACTCAAGAAAGTGATGTGCATATTATCAAATGAGTTGGCCAAAGGAGCCATAGCAGTGTACCATATGCAACGGAGGACATTTTTTTCTTTCAGTAGGATTTCACCATTGAGCGCATGAACACCATCACGGACGACCAAGCTTGGCATATCGTCGATCATCCCAAGGATTTCAAAGAGTTGGTCTCAACACAACTGTTTGAGTGCTAGTGATAACTTGCATGGCTTGCTCAAGCCTATTTTGTCTCACATGGGTACATGTGCAAATTGTATGTAACATCTTGTAAAGTGGAAGTCCAAGTGTCGATAGTTGAATGTAACAGTCATAGAGTAGTTGAAAAGTCATGAGGGTAGGCAGACAATCACAAAGGGGAATGTCAAGGGTCACCCCACGCTTTTCTATATATAGTACCTCATAACTCATTGTAGAGGCTTTTGGTCAGCCAAACTTCTGATAGGAGTATCTTAGAGAAAGTTTTGAGAGTGTTGTAATGAGCCTTAGCTTCTCCACTATGCACAGCTAGTATATATCTTTGGAGGAGCGGGCGGTAGTGATTGTAACATTCCGCTATCGGAACTAGTGCTTGGTCATGGTTGTATCATGTGACTATAACTTTCACTTCTTAATATAACAAAGCCAACATGTTTCATGCATATGTCGTATTGTATTTAAGCTATCTTGTTTACTCTAAACGATATATGTATTTGTTTTCATACACATGTGTGTATAGAATCTTTATGTATATGTATATATGAATCTTACTAAAATGTGTTGTTTGTTTTACTTCCTATATCATAAAAGAAAAATTAAAATTAAAATTAATCTTTACAAAGTGATTGAAAATGAAATGAATAAATTATATTTTCTTACTTCATCAATATTATGTTAATATCTCTCCGAAACCATGGCTTAAATACCCCATATATATATATTATATATATATATAATATATATATATATAGTAACATAGGTAAAAATTTTCAAATTAACTTCTACATGATATCCCTAAAATCTTGAATGCATTCTCATGTTAATAAATTTCAATTATTTCCAATTTAGAAAAACAAAACCTAAAATGAATAGGTGAGAATATCGATTATTTTCAATTTAAAAAAAAAAAACCTAAAATGAATAGTTATATAGAAAAAATTGACACAATTCAATAAATCCAAATAGTCTTAGTTTACTAGCCTAACTCTTATTCTCATATGTCATTTCCAAACTTCTCAAATACTTCATAAGATCATTTTCTTTTCTTACCATAGATAACCTTCTTATGCTCAAAACAAGGTTTACTATTTTACAATGAAAAAATTATACAAGTGTTGCTATTTGATAAATTTTTGAGATGAAGCTTCACGATAAATAATTTTTGAAAGTTGTTAGAGGAGAGCTTATGTACTTAAATTTTTATATCCGAGATGATATTTATATTACTCATGTTCTTCATTTAAACAAGGGAGCCATTGCCGTAGCAGTAGTCCCTGCCGGGGTCTTGCTTTTAAGAATTCCAGTAATTGAGAAAAACCCCATTAGAATTTTCAGTTATTGCTCAAAGTCTAAACTTCAAAAACTGACCAAAGTGCATTTCAACTTCAAAAAATATATAATGTCAAGGAAAACACAACTAGTTCATAGGCATCTTAAGCTTGCTATGGCAATCGTAGGGGGGAGGAATTTAGCATCCCTCTTGTAACCAAAAGTTGGGTTATACATTCTTTTAGTGGCATTTTAGCACTTAATTGCCTCTGATAAAAGAGTTGACATATCGATGTAACCAACTAAACATGAAATTATAAGAAACTTTATATTGACTTTAATATTTGAAAATCGACAATTGCATGCAACATAAATGGACAAGCCATTGTGGGAAACATGATTAAGTAGTCTCATATATGAATGCCCCCATCCCAAAATTCATAACCAACTGGTATAGAGCTCCAAGCCTGAGAAATTGCAAACTCAAAATCAACAATTATCTCACTAATTTGGAGTTTCAGCTTAAGTAATTTTAATATTTTTATTCAAATATTAGTGTTTTATAATATTTGTGTTAATTATTTTATGTCAATTCAATTTTCCAGCTCAAGTTTAATGATTTTTTTTAAGTCCCTACTTCACTGTTGAAATTCCGCCAAATTTATCCGTATTTTTCTTTATATTTCACATCTTCCCTTCTTCAATCACTTATCTTCTCTCCATTTTACATTTAAAATGTTCATTTCCCTACAGGCAAAGCTCAATCATGACAAGAGTGTTTTAGCAGAGGCAAAGGTGAGGTTTCATTCATTTCAGACAAAACAACGAGGCTATCTTTTCTGAAACTGTAGATTATAGTAGCTTTCCTGAAGTAGATTTTTTAAGAATCCACAATCCAAAATAAAAAGCGGAATAGGATTTTTGGTTCACTCCGTTAAGTAGCGTAACGTTTTTTATTGTTTCAGCTAAGTTATCCATATCCTAGTGTACCTTAAAACCCACTTTAGGCATCTTAACATAAATATTTTCATGAAAATTTATACGATTAATCTGAAGTAACAGAAGATGTGAAAGAACCATCATATGTTGTTTCTTTAAGAATTAAGCTTGCTTCTCGTTATTACCAGGAAATAACTTGAATAAAAGATCCATTGATCGGATATTAAGGGAAAGTGCCAATATCACCTCACACATCCCACACTTTGAGTTAGTAATTTGCTAATCTCATGGGATTCTCTCTAAGCGATTCAAAGCTTCAATTATGAACATTGGGGGACATTTAACACCTCAAATTGGCAATAAAAGCTACTCATTAGTATCAGTTAAATTCACTACAGAAAGATGGCCCAAGTTCCGAGGAAGAAGATGGAAAACAATATATAATAATATTAATATTCAACCATTAATTCTGAATTACTTCGCACTACATTGGAATAAACAAACGATAGATCCAGAAACTTTTGCATGCACTCCACGTGGTTGTGGCTGTCATGAAAGGCTCCCAATAATTCCAAATGTTCATGTACAAACAACAAAAAGGATGCCATTATTTCAATGGAGCCACGTTCATCATGGGCTTTGTCTTGGATGTAATGCTAGATCAGGATTAGATGTTGATATCCTCATGAATCAATCCTCGGAGGTCATGGGGCCGACAAAAGCTAGTCTATTCTCCCTTCCATCTACGCATGGAAAACTAGTACCAAAAAAAATCCTCTTTCTCCTCGTTCTGCAATGAAGACATAAATGCTCTCAACTAGTTGAGACTCGGCCACTACTATTCTGCAGCCAAGGCATAAATGCTCTCAGCTATTGGAGACTCGGCCTCTGTTGTAGAACGTAGCTGTTGGAGACTCAGCAGAAGACTGCCTTTGTTGTAGAATGTAGATGTTGGAGGCTCAACCTCTGCTGTAGAAAGTAGTTGTGCAAACCCTCTTCTCCTCATTCTGCAACCAAGACATAAATGCTCTCAAACTGTTGGGAGACTCGGCCTCTGCTGTTCTGTAACCAAGACATAAATCCTCTCATCTGTTGGAGACTCGACCTCTACTGTAGAACGTAGTTGTTGGAGACTCGACCTCTGCTGTAGAACATAGTTGTGCAAATAAAACTCCAGATGAGGTTTATTCTTTCTGTGGCAATATAAAAATATTTCTCACATAATTTGGGTTCTAGAAATCGATTTTCATCTGCAATACTTGGGTACGATAAATTGAGCTATGAAATTTAAGAAAATACATGATTATATGAATGACATTAAAGCGGTTTGGGTAAAATAATGGATCGCTTGGACATTGCCCACCATCATAAATTATGTTAAAATATTTACAATAGCATTAAAGCTAACATTCTTGTTTATGTTTGATATTATTTAAAAAGATTAAATTTGGATGCTGTCATTTATAATAGAAATGTGCTTTCCTAAATGTATGTTATATATTATTTAAAAAGATTATCTTTGCATGCTCTCTTTTATAACATAAATGTTCTTTCTTGAATGTATTTTATATATTATTTAATAAGATTATCTTTGCGTGTTCTCTTTTATAGTCGAAATGTGCTTTCCTGAAAGTTTCAAAGAAACTGAAAACAAAATTGGATAGATATCTCCTTTTCTAAGCGTTAGGTCAGTATAATGTGCATCTCTCCTACTTTTGCAAGATCTTCATTCCGGATGAGTTAACTCCCTATTCCTTTTTATTTAGTGTGAAATCCACACTAATTAAGTCTCTTATTAAGTGGACAATCTCTTTAGACCGATTTTAAGGATATCAGACCTGGGCAGGAACCACCACTAAGGATATCAGACCTAGCCAAGAACCACCACTGCCTCGTTTTACTTTCAATTTGCTTGTTCACCACCAATGCCTCATTTTTCTTTCAATTTGCTTTTTCATCTGGGATAATGGAAAAGAAATTTTCAAAGTGATAGCGGTGGTAGGTTTACATAACTACCTACCAACTAAAGCACACTAATGCATAGAAAAATTTCAAATTCAGAAATGTAAACATAAATATTCAGAAATTTAGGGACAAAATGTATAGTTGATATAATTTAGGGAGAAAAAATGTACAGTTAGTATTAAATAATAAAGCATAAACTTACCCACTTGTTTTTCCCTTCTTGATGTCCTGAACTTTGTCTGATGTCGTTCACAGAAATGGAACAACCGGCGCAGAATTGGAACAACAGGTTGATGTAGTTCGCAGAATTGGAACAACAGGGTTCAACCCTGAACTTTGTCTTGTGCTTGGAATAGCCGGTGTTATACCGTGATTTTTGGGCAAACAAAAATATTTAGGGACAAAATGTATATTTGATATAATTTAGGGAGAAAAAATGTATAGTTAGTATTAAATAATAAAGCATAAACTTGCCCACCTGTTTTTCCCTTCTTGATGTCCTGAACTTTGTCTGATGTCGTTCACAGAATTGGAACAACCAGCGCAGAATTAGAACAACAGGTTGATGTAGTTCGTAGAATTGGAACAACATGCTTCAAACCTGAACTTTGTCTTGTGCTTGGAATAGCCGGTGTTATACCGTGATTTTTGGGCAATGATCCAATAGAATTTTGATGTATTCGCTTCCTCCACCACCTGAATAAATGGAGAAAGAACGCACTTCTAGAGTTTCTTTGTTGTAAAGATGGGAAGCAATTTCTACATGCAGCTTGCCACCACAACCTGGATATGTGATGCAGTGGCTTGTGGACTGCCTTAGAACAGGCACAGAAACAACTTAGGATATATTAGGTTGTGCACACATCGGGCCAAGTGAAGCGGGCAATAAGAGGGTGAACTGAAAACTTTGGTTAAAGTTTTCTGGCGGACAAAGTGCCCAGCATAAGCTCAGCATAAAGTTTGGTTAAACAGTGAATAACCCGTAGAAATTGATGGTTAACGCGCAATTTAATAGCAAGTCAACGCCCTATCGAACGCTATAGTCCCTGCTATGCCGGAGGCGAGGACTAATAAGGTTGAAATGAAATATGTGTTCTCCAAAACCAAATTCATTTGTATTGAAGGATGAAGTGAGAGGAACTTCATTTTATGAGTTGTGATATGATGGGATCAAGCGGTGGATATCACTTGCAATGGAAAGATGAAGTTGATAGCAGATGGGAAATAATCAATAAATTAACTCTCGTCTGACCCTATGGCATACACACATATGAAAGAAGTGGGGTCTTGTGTAGTATTTTCCTTATATTTTATAAGGACTTAATGAAATGCTTCTTTAACCTTAGCTTTAATCCAATACAATTCAGGTGCCTGATAAAGAAGGATTTGACGCATAAGCATCTTTATCACGATTAGATAATATACCCTTAAACATTTACCTTTGTTTCGATTCAATATAATTTGTATTACTCATGTACCTTGTAAAATGGGGTTTGTAAGTGCTTTAAAATAATATCTTTTAAAATTTGAAAAAGGTTATAAATAAATGTGTGTACATATTAATACTTCTTTAGTTTCTATTCGCTCATTAATTTACTGTATTATGCTTCTCCATTGTTTTTTAAATAATTTAATCTATTTCCAATCAGTGGTCTTTATCTACATCACCATTTTCTCGAAATACCTGTGGAAGAAAATTTTTGAGGAAAATATTATCTTAAGTTATTTTCCAATTTTATAAATCAATTTAAAAGTGGTCTTTATCTACATCACCATTTTCTCGAAATACCTTTTGAAGAAAAATTTTGAGGAAAATATTATCTTAAGTTATTTTCCAATTTTATAAATCAATTTAAAAGTGGTCTTTATCTACATCACCATTTTCTCGAAATACCTTTGGAAGAAAAATTTTGAGGAAAATATTATCTTAAGTTATTTTCCAATTTTATAAATCAATTTAAAAGAGAGAGGAAAGTTTGGAGGATAAAGAGGGATGATAATTTTTAATATTGAGTTGAGAGATATGTGGAAGTGGAAATATGATAATATTTCCGACGTGTGAATGTCTTAAAACATGGAAATAGTCATATCCTTAAGTGATTGATTAATATCATTATATAAAAAGAATTTTGTTTTAAAATAGAATTCACTTTAGGTAATTTTTAAGAATTTACTGCCATGTATTTATTTTTTATCCCTACCATTTTATTATGTGTTCATGGATCATGTTATTTAATTTATTTAACTTAGAATACGATTAGTGTTATTTTAGGATTAAGTATAAGCGTTTATATATATTGCATAGTAAGTTAAAGGTAAATGACATTACGATTAAGCACACTTTGTGAGTGGAGAATGATTTTAATTAAACTTCAAGAATTAAGGTACAATTGATATGTAAGGGGTATGTTAGGATAGCGAAAATGAATTTTGAGAGATAATATAAAGCTAGCAGTAACAATACAAAGATTCATATAAGGTAGACTTTATACAAGTAACCTAACTCTTAAATAGGGTCATATTGGTCTACAAGAGACGTCTCTCTTAATATCCATCGACGACTTCCTCAATAACAAACAATATAGGTCACTCAAATTTACGAAGTGACTCCTTTAATTAGCATAATGGCAATAACTATCACAATAATAGAGCAAATTCAGCTTTTCAGGGATCGTGAGCATAAATTAGTGCAAACAAACAAATTCGACTTATTGGGTACTATGAGAAACAATTAGTGATATCAACCATTTTCAAGCAACTCATAACACACACTACACACATTAGATCGCTCTTCACAAACTATCCCATAACACTTCAAACTTAGTTCACACTAGGTTTTAAGTGGCTCAACATCACACGCACTTCGCTCGGGGAGAAATATCATGCCAGGTGCATTCATATTGGGGGATATAGATTGAGGAAAAAATGACAAAATATATTGAGCATATAATAGGGGTAAATGGTTTTTATATGTTGTGTATAAAAAATGGAGCTCAAAGTTAATGAATTAATATAAAGGGGTATAAAAAATGTTAATGAAGAAATGGATACTTGCAATATCTAGTGAAAGTAGGGGTTTTTTTAAGTGGGAAGTTGTATTGGGTTTGTATTAATAGGGGGTTAAATAAAACGATTTTTAAAGGTATTTTCCAATATGTAGTCAAATTAAGGGTAAAGTTTAGTATGCCACAATCACATATGTTATGCCACGGGTTCATTGAGTGAAATCCATGTGCTCAACATGAATGGCTCCGTTCCACTTCGCACATGTTTAAATCATGCAATTATGCCTCCAACAATGCATTTCACTTGAAACTTCACAATTCTCACAAGCTCTCACCTAATATTTGATACGAAGATAAAGTAATGGAAATAATGGTATAGCTCTAGGTGGGACAATGTTGAAATTAAGAGGGTACCCCTTGCTTTCACACTCATCATACCTACATCAACTTACATTTATAGGAATACAATACAGTTCAACAACTTGAAAAGACTCCTAAAAGATATGATCTAAAACCTATTTAATACTTGCAATCTTAACAAGACTTCAACAAAGAATAACAAAGTCTAATAATGACCATTTCTAGAATTTATCCATTATTCCACTAACAAACCACACCTAAAACTAGCAAACTAACTAACAATATGCTTAACAAACAACTTATAGAGATTACATATGATGAGGAATAACACAAAATAAGCACAATACAAGTAGGAATTAATATTTCCAACATAGAATAGACATTTTTTTTCTAGTAAATATGGTTAAGTAAAAATCAATATTTTAGTTTCAAAGAGTTTTACTGTGTTGCAAGGAGTTTTACAATTAATTAAAATTATATGACGCATAGTGTTAAATAACGTTTAATTAGAAAAAATAAAATCATAACACAAACGATCACAAACCATATTTATAAAATGCAAGTAACTTAATAAATTTAATCACAAGCTTTCATCAAATGATGACAACGAAGACTGATATTTTACATCAATAAACATTTGAAACATGACTTACAAAATGTGTGTTAATGATATTAAACTCTACTGCTAATCTTGGTAGTTAATCAAATTTTCCTTCATTATTTTAGCAATAACACATATGGACTTTACAACCATTGTTGTAAAAAAATCGAATTAAAGAAGATAGAATTAATAGTGAGATGAAAGAAAGTAGGATGAAAAAATAGGATTAAAGTGAGAAGGAACCATTGTTATAAAAAAATTGATTAAATAAAGTTCACTTTGTCATAACTAAATAGAATATAACCTCCATGACTTTGTGCTTATTGAAATCAATTAGCCAATCCATTCAGTGATATTTAGCCTATCAACCTTAATCAACTACTTAATTTTAATGGTTGTGCTAGTTTATTAAATATTGAACATACAAATAATATCTATAATAAACCAAGGTTTTGGGTCACACGCACTTCGAAGGACAACAAAATCCTCATGCCAACACAATTAGGGAATTTATGGTTGGGGCTTGGTGGTGATCCTTCCTTGTGCATTTAATTATTCTCATTAAATGCAAAGTGGAAGGTGACAAACGGTTGAGGACGATACATTCACTCCTTTCTCAGAACACGAGTTCAACTATCACGACCTAGAAGGATATTCATTCCCTCATTCAATTTGTTCTGTAGGTGGTTTTTCGTCGTGGTTTCATAGGGAAATGATGTTCAAGAAGCTTTAATCGAGGAGCAAAGAATTTTCTCTCTTAATTGTCATAGTCAATGAAAGGGGGCATGCCAAGAGAGGTGAAAGAGGACTCAAGCATCATCCTCTTCCCTTGGCATGGTAAAGGTGAGGAGAAATTTGATGAAGATATGACTCTACATATCCACCACTTAGTTGTTGCAATGGAAGCACAGGGACATAGGCAATGGGTATTGGGTAGTCTTGCTTCGTCATCATCTCAGGGATTACGAGGAAGTCGAGCAAGTGGTGGAAAGAAAAATTGTAGACATTGATTCACATCTCATTCACACTTGACCAACTATGAGAAACCTACACAGAGCTATGGGGATCCCATTCCATCCCGCTCCCCCTCCTCCGATGTCCACCAATTCACTAGAAGGCTCAAAATATATAAACACAATCCATCAAGAAATCAAGCCTCACAACTTTGAACACCAAGGACTCAGAAAAAAGAAGAAAAATCTATGAGGTAATCTTGACTCTTCTGCCCATGAGGTGCAAGAACAAAACTTAGCTAGCCAGATAACTCATACAAACACCACCAAGGTAAAACCTCTTGAAAGGAGGCCAACACTACCACAGAGGTAATGTTTTTTGAGTGGGAATTCCCTCCCAAGTTACCAGAAAGCTATGATGATCCCTTTCAATATCTTGCTCAGCAGGACCAGGCACAACATGGTTGGGCCTAGCATGACCAGGCTTTGAGCAACCAAGCCTAGTGCAACTAGGCCCAGCATGACCGAGCTCAAGCCTAGCATGGGTAGGTTCATTATTTATTTCCACGAAAGGACTACTCAACCTTTGTTACTTGTTTGTTTTCCTTGTAGTTTTCATTGTCCATGTCAACTTAGTTTCCATTACATCTACATTTGTTTTGGATCCATGTTGTCTAAAATTGGTTTCAGAACTCTTAGAGGGACCATTTGGTTTCCCACCCAAGGGCAGATGGTCTCTCTTAAGTTTACCTTGGGATGGGAATTTTTTTTGCAATCAGAACAAACTCATCGAGAACACAGTGTGATCATGTTTCTCCATGCATTTTTTTTATGTAAACTTTTGATAATATAATGAATTTTTGCTTACATACAATGCGCACACACTCTAAAATCTAATACCCTTTTTCTAATATAGACAACCCTGTTGATGCATTAAGAAAAGTAAGAGTATGTATTTATGTGTATTAGTTTAAAAGAATATTAATGGATAGAAACAAAATTGTATTTTGTAAAGTTAAAATAAGAATAATAATATAATTTTAAGATCATGAAAACTTGATACATGAATATTTTCTAAATAAAAGATTTCTTGTTTATGAAATAAGGGCTCCTCTTAGCAACAAATTTAATTATTAAAATATGTGGAATTATAAATAATTTACCTCCATTTCTTTGAACATTTAAGAATTAAAACGAAATACATAATTTTACCTCCCTTTTTGTTGGAAGTAATGTTTCCATATCATGTATGTCACGTGTATTACAAGTTGTCAGTGAGTATTCTAAGGTGTTATTCATAGATCCACCTTCTTAGGATCTAAATTTGTGGAACCACACTAGTTAGTTCGAACGGCAAATGAAATATCATGTGATTTACAACGAAAAATCTCTCATAAACTAAATTTGTGGAAGTCAATAATTTGTATCATATATATATATATATATATATATATATATATAATCTTTGTGATCAATAAAATAAAAAGGAATTTGTGTTGTGTGTAATTATCTCTTTTTTCTATTTTTAACACTTTTTTGAACATCAACTTTTGGAAAGGAAATACATAATTTTATCCATTAATCCTCCAACTAAACATATAACCATACACTTTAAAAATCCTTTAACTGTTATTTAAGAAAATTAAATAATTTATAATTTAAGATTAACATAAAAAAAAAAAAATAATAATAATAATATAATAAAAAAATAAAATAAAATTTCTTCCTAAATTCTTTTCTTAATTTATTTAATAAATAATATTAATCAGAAATGCTTTAGGGACAGTTAAGTTAGGAATGCCCGCGATGTAAAGTAGGAAGGGACCGATTTAACGGTTCAAATACAAAATCCCTGCCAGATTTCTGTGATCATGTAAACTTCCAGATTTTCATACCACATCTTTGTCATAATGTAAACTTCCTTGCTGCCCAATCTGCAATTCATTATCATCACGCAGTCCCTGGAAAGATGTTTCGACCGACCGATATAAATGGTCGTCAGAATTATAGAGCCACTTCACACAACTCCAGGGTGCTGCCGTCCATTAATATGAGATTTGCAGTAGCTACGATATCGATATAACCGTTTAATCAAGCCTGGAATTTCTCATCACATCCACCTCTCAGACGAAAATTTTGAATTTCTCATCTCATCCACCTCTCAAACATAAATTTGATAACGGTTTTGTAATCTTATATTGATTTATATCACGTTTGGTGTAAATTTATAGATGTTAATTTTTTTTATATTGGTATAATTTCACATTATAATTGGTTCATCTTTAAATTTTAATAACACTTTTTAAATCATCTTTAAATTATGATTGTATAATTTTGAATAGAAAATATCATAATTTTCTGCTCTGTTTGTTCTTCTGAGTTGATTTAACGTGGAATGCAGAAGGTAAGTGGTAACACAACTTTTGGGGTTGGCGATAACGTTGTCGTGGGAATCTTAAAAAGGGCGGGTGGACAATTCCGCCTCCACACTTCGAATTTTCATCTTTAACGATAATAATAATGGATATTCGGTAGTAATTTTTGATGTGACGTGGGCGTAAGTAGCCCTGAATTATTCAGTCTATTTTTGGAATTCAAGTTGCATCGAAACCAGGCATTTGTGAAGATGTCACCCCATAATTATAGAAAGCATAACATTGTTGGAAGTGTTCCATTGAGTAGGGTTCGAATTTCAAAACAGTTATTTTTGTGAACTATCTTCACAGTTTCTAACGAAGCATTTGGACTGTTTTTGTAAATTTTATAACTAAAGTATTTCTATAGTTTTGTGAATTTTATAAGTGTATTTAACAGGGAAATCATTCAATTTGACAAATTTCATTCATATTAGTAGTAAAATAATTAAGGTTGTACAATTTTAGAATAATATAATAAGAATTAAAACTATTTAAATTTGATTTATATCATTTAGATTTTAAAAATATTTTAAATTTAAAGTATATATAAAAAGATATATATATTCCTATTAGAGATGAAACTTAGTGAAAAATTTAATGATTTTTAAATTTGATAAAATTATAACACCCTTATTAATAATTTTGAAAAACAATAATAATAAAATTAAGGATTACACTCTCAATACAACCTTTATGTCATTGTTGTAAGATCAATTATAACCTCTATCAAAAGTAATAGATTTTAAAAATTTATGCATGAGACCATGGTTATTGTTATTACACAGACATCTAGGCTCTACGAGCTTGTGTCAAGTCAATTTAAAAATAACTATAAATAGCAATTATCGAAGGTGTAAAAAGTATGCAGATATAAGATAACGAAGTGAAAATTGACTATGCTAAAATATAAGGAGGAAGTTTAGTGAGCTTTTTCCTACTTAAATAAACTTTTCTTCATTTTATTTAATTTTTTAAAATTTATTTTTTTAGTTTTCTTAAAATTGGTTAAAACAATATAATGGTTAATGTTTCTAATTAGTGGAGTGGAATTAGAGTTTGTAGCCATTTTTTTACTAATTAACTAGTGAAATGGAATTATAGTGTGTAGTTAATTTAAAATTTTGAGTGTGAATATTTTAGTATTGTTTGGTGTTTATGGTATACTAAACAATATTTTTAATTTCACTACATATTGGAAAATATCTCTAAAAATCACATTATTTAACCCCCTATCAATATGAACCCAATACACCTTCCCAATTTAAAAAACCCCTACTGGTATCCATTTTTTCATTAACATTTTTTCTATCCCTTTATATTGTCACGTTAACTTTGAACTCCATTTTTTATACCTTCCAATATGAAAACCCTATACCCCCTAATATATGCTCAATATACTATATCATTTTTCCTTCATTATATACCCCCAATATGAATGCACGTGGTATGGTATTGCTGCCCAATGAAACCTCCGTGGAAAAATCATACTTTTGTTAGATGCCATAATTAACATTATTTTGACTAACTACTAACTAGTTTATGGCATCATTGATATTAAATATAGTATATAGCTTTATGTAAAAATAAGTTCATTAATTAAGCAATAAGCATTAGATGTTTAGATAAAACTTTGTAGAGATAGTTTTTAATCATAAGTTTGGAAACTTGTAAAATAAAATTTTAATGATTTTAAATACTAGATACGTGTTGACATTGAACAATATATCAAATATTTATAACTTATAAAAAGATAATAATATACACATAGAGCATATCATGTATAGAACAAGCACTTGCTATTAAGTAAATTTTTATGCCTATGTATACAACAAACACTTGCTATTAAATAAATTCTTTATATTTTATTAAAAATATATCATTATGATTAGACACCCAAGTAGTTGAATTGAATTAGATATAAACAACCGTTAGAATGAAAAACTACAGCCCTAACTCCATCCATCCATATATTTTCTTTTCCATACATTTCTTCCATTACGCAAAAGCCAAAGGTAAAACATCTTTGTTACAAGCTTTCTCCTAATTGAGATTTATTTACTCATTTATGTATTCATCATTATTCATGGAAGATGAGGTGTGAATAAAGAGGAATATAGATAAAGATTAATTACTATAACTATGGTAAAGTGACTTAGGTTATTAGAGCTAAAGCTTTAAATATATTGACTTTACTCACATAAAAAGACCATACGCTTAAGGCCCATGTAGTGGTGTGAACACATTGTAAGAAGGATTATTAGAGGGTTCTATTTACTAAAATGTTCATTCTCTAAAATTTTCTAAGAGGATAATAGTACTATATAAAGAGGTAGAAACCTTAATGGAGATTTCTATGTTCTACTATAATGGAGGTTTCTCCCTTGAAGAGTCAAGCGCAAATTGCTTCCATGTTAAATTTCAATAAGATATAATATTATGGCTCATATTATCTATTAGGTTTGTGATTCTATTTCTTTGTACATGTCTAGGTAATGTATACAATTTATACTATAATTTTCTACAATATGTTTTAGCAGACAGGGGAAAATATGAAATAAATAATATGAGATTATTAAAGTCATAATTCGTTGTTTCTCCGCTATTAGCGAAATGACTAGTATGGATTTTGTTTCAAATTTAGGACTCGCGATACTTATTTTTAAATCTATCTCTAGATCAATGTCCAAACTTGCCATGGTAAGAACAATGCATCATTATTCTTAACATCAACATCAAACTTTAGTGGTGTTATACCTTGATGTGGCTTTGCACATGGTGACTTTACATATGGTAGCTTACTTCCCTTATTTCTTTCCCATGGATTTCCTCTAGATGGTTGTTTTGCTTTCACCATCAATGTCAAGTCTTAATTATGAGATCTTTAATTAAAATTTGTCCTTCATTCTTCATCTTACAAAATAAATACTTATGAGTTCATCAGATGTAGGAGATTTTTCTCAGGCTACAATATTTGTAATAAACATATGATATTATTCTAACATACCATTCAGCGTTATAGTTACTAGATCTATGCTTGAGATACTTTTACTAATATCACCCAATTTGTCTTTCAGATCTTTAATTCTAGAGATAAATTTATTAACATTCACATTCTCCTCCATTTTCATTGAAAACAACTTACTATTTCAGAACAAAACTCGGTTATTGGTCATTTCATATAAAACTTTAGGGGTGTTCCATGTCTCCTTAGATGTTTTGTAGTTTCTGTGGAATAAAATTTTCCTTCACTAGCATTCTAAGAACCAGCTTTTCTTTTCTCTCATGACACTCCCAATCTTGAACTAAGTTTGCGAAGGTGGCAAGTTTGCCTTCTTATCTAGATATAATGGACCATACATTTTCTCCTTCCAACAAATTTTGTAGTTTCAGATTCAAGTTCACATATTTGGCTCATATAACTTGTTTGATTCATTTAAATCAGATTATGCCATACGATTAGTCATTTTTCTCACCTTTAGAATACAAATTCTCACAACAAATTACCTTCTTGAAGCCAAGGAATGTTGTCACCTTATTTGTTGTTAAAGGAGAAATAAGATATATGGTGATCAACACTTGCTTACTGTAAATGCCAACATTGATTTATCCACTCTATTTTGATCGCTTTGACCATAAGAAAAAAATTACAATCTTTAAATATTTGGATGTAATAGGAAATAGCTCCAAATCAAGCCCCTCAAACAAGAGTTTTATCAATGGTTGATTGTGGAAATGGTAGAGCAATAAATGTATCTCCTTCACATTATACAACAAGTCTCACTTCAACAACTTCATTTGGAACCTTGGTTAGGTGTCGCCCATGCTAGGGAAATCTACTCATTTTTCCATTGACCTACAGAGTAATTTATGCGAAAGATGATTAGGAATGTGATTCATAAGAACTCAATGTAATAATACTAAGGGACTATGACGAATAGTGATCAATAGTGGCTTGCACCATCAAGATTTCATCTCCCACAACAAATGTCAAATGGTAGGGCATCTCAAGGGCTTTTATTAAATGTTTTCATGCCCACTATTGTTGAGACTACTTTTGTTTTGGAAGATCTTGTAAGGTAGATTGAGTTGGGGGATGCACACAAGGTCACTAGCACCTTCTTTATCATTGGCAAACACATCGATGACTCTATTAATAACCATCAATGGCTTCCTTGATAGCAATGAGAGTAAGTCCCTCATATTTACACAGTGACTCCTTTAGTTAACACATTGGCACCAACCATCTTAATAATAGAGAAATTTCAACTTGCCAAGGATCGTCAGTAATAATATGTACAAATACACAAATTCATCTTGCCAAGGATAGTGAGCAACAAGCAACAACCATTTTCAAGCAATTCGTAGCATAGGTCTGCACACAACAGACTCGTCTTCAAAAACCATGCCATAACACCTCAAGAAAAGTTCACATGAGACTTTAAGGGGCTCAACATAGGTGGCTTTGTTCCACTTCACATAGTTTTACACCATGAAATTATACCTCGATCAATGCATAACATCTCAAACTTCACAATTCTTGCAAGCTCTCACTTAAGGTTTAATACCAAGACAAAGTAATAAAAGGCAAAGTAATGGAAGCAGTGATGTAGCTCCATGTGAGACAATGCTCATAATTAGAGGTTTCCTCTCACTCTCACACTTGTGAAACTAGCATATACTTACACTTATCGGAATACAATACAATTCAACAAATTAAACTAGCTCCTAAAAGATAGGATTTGAAACCTAATTAAGACTTGGAATCTTAACAAGACTTCAACAAAGAAAACTGAAGTCTAATAATGACCACTTCTAGAATTTCTCTATTATTTGCTAACAAACCACACCAAAAACTAACCAACTAATAATATGCTAAACAAAGAACTCGTAGAGATTACATATGATGAGGAATATTACAAATTATGCACAAGGTAAAAATGAATTAATATCTCTAACATAGAATATTCATTTATTCAGTAAATTTTATTGACCATATATAAAATAACACGCCCTTGATTAATAGTGTGAAGTATTCTACAATAATTAACAAATCATCTTTAAAGTTAAATATGGTTAAGTAAAAAATGATAGTATAGCTTCAAAGAGTTTAATTGTGTTGATAAGAATTTTACACTTCATTAAAAAAAGATGTGACCTCAATAATTTCCCAAATTCTGATTAAAAAATTATCCATGGTTAAGTAAAAATGTACATTTAACTTTCAAATAATTTTACCATGTTGAGAGGAGTATGGTTAAATTAGGAGCCATTTTTTTTAATAATGTAAACCATTCTGGTTAATGCAATATAGATAGGCGAGGTTTTGAGCAATTGCTTTCCCCAGAGAAATATTTTGTTGTGTGATTGATATTATTCCTCATTCTGATTATTGTTTTCATCAATCATTATTGGTTTCCATTGGAAAGAGTAGCGTAGATTATTTTCTTATGTTTTAGTACCTCACATGAGATGTTGCATCTACAGAAAAATCTACATGGTATCAAATCTAAAGACAGTATAGAAGAGGATATTTCGAGTTTGTTTTGCAGGTGAAAATCAAATTTTCATTTCACACTTCAGACAACAATATGTATTTCTACGAGTTGCGACTAGAGTATTCCTTGGAAGTAAACTCAAATTACAAAGAATGGAGGGATAATATGGAAGCAGTGCTGGAAGAAAATGGCCTCAAGGAATTCATTGATCAAGACATTCCTAAGTCTCAAGCATTCGATGCTCAAGATCTGGCTAAATGGAGAAAGTGTGTGGCAAAGGCGAGGTGGATTATCCTTGAGGGTATTTAAGACCACATTGTCTCAAGTCTTCATGGCAAGGAAACTTTGTATGCTATGTGGAAGGCATTGACAAACATATTTCAGAATAGAAGTGACCATAGGAAGTTGTCACTGAAGGACAAACTCAGAAAGATCAAGATGGAAAAGGGTGACTCAATTCCGAAATACTTGACCAAGTTCACTCATTTTTGTTATGATCTTGGAATTGTTTGGATTACTATTGTCGAGGATGATATGGTAAGCCTAGCTCTTCTAGGACTCCCCAAGAGTTGACAATGTTATCAGGACTCTATCAATGGGAAGGAGAAGGTGCCAGATTGGATTTGGTGCAAGAAGATATTCATAGGAACACCAGAGACAAATCCTCATCAAATACTAATGATGAGGAAAATTGTGCCTTAGCGGGTAAGGAAAATAAAGGGAAGGGGAAGGCATCCCATTCCAAATCATATTCTTGTCATGGAGACAAGGAGAAGGACATGTCAAAAGTCAAGTTATGTCATTGTCATGAGCTGATACATTTTTCTACAAATTGTCCACTCAATAAGTCCAATAATTAGTTCTTAGGAGGAGTAGAAGGTGAGGCTCTTGCATCACAATTCGAATTGGAATTTACCCTCATCACATGTATGGTGTCATCAATGATGGGTAGTGTATGGTACCTAGACAATGGAGCTTCTTTCCAAATGACTGGTAACAAGGAGCTCTTCAGTGACTTGGAGGAGAAGGATCTCTAGATGCATATCGATATGGGTGATGATGTGAGGTATAGTGCTACCGGGTTGGGTACAGTTACCTTTCAGAGGGAGTTGGGTGCTTCCATCACTTTGCAAGATGTTAGGTATGCTCTTGGTTTGAATAATAATTTGGTATATTTTTCCATGTTGGAGGATAGAGGCTATGATGTGATCTTTAGTAATGGAAAGGTGTTCCTTCATCACATAGCCACGAGACAGGTAAAGAGGATAGGGATTTGGGTGAAGAATCTCTACAAATTGGAGGTAGAATATTGTGCTAATTTGAGCATGAAAGTAGAGAAGGTACAGAGTCGAGACATCGGTGAGTTGTGGCATAGGCAGTTGGGTCACTTGCATCATGGTGCTTTGAAAATCATGCAACAAATTTCTACCGGTATTCCCAAAGGTACACTAGAGCAAGTTGACACATGCAAAGGGTGTACATTGGGAAAATTCACCAAAGCTTCCTTTCACGACAAATAAAGTCGACAACGTCCACGACCAAACACAAGTATTATGTTATATTTGTTGACTTTTTTCTTGTAAATTCTAGATCTTGTCATGCAGAAGAAAGATCAAACTTTTGCCAAGTTTTATGAATTTAAACCATTGGTTGAGAAAGATACTGGTAAGAAGGTTAAAGATCTCAAGAGTTATAATGGTGGAGGGTATGTGTCAAATGAGTTTAAAAACTTCTATGCGGTAGAAGGGACTAAATCGGAGTTGATAGCACCCCATAACCCACAACAGAATGGGGTAGCTGAAAGGAAGAATAAAAGCGTTGTAGGGGCGACACGGGTGATGATGCATGATCAGGGCCTACCACTACATTTTTGGGCAGAGGCATGCAACATAGAATTTTATTTTCAGAATAGAAGCCTTCATTGAATTCTTGGGATGAGTATATTAGAGGAGGCTTTCTCAGGTACTTGGGGCTCATGCACTAATTTCTAGGCATGGAAGTATGACAAGGTGGTTAGCAGCATTTTGTATCTCAGGGAAAGTATGCCAATGAGATACTGAAAATGTTCCACATGGAGAGAAGTAAAACCATGACAACTCCTCTAGCAGGTAACTAGAGAAAGGAGGATGCTACTTCTAGTGAAGTAGTGGAAGCTACCATTGACAGGCAGCTTGTGGGTTCACTCATGTATTTGGTGAACACACAACAGGACATGTAATATGTGGTTAACTAATTTAGTCAAGTGATGGTTACACCGACCAAAATGTATTGGAAATCAGCCAAGAATGTGTGAGATACCTCAAAGGCACTACTAAGCATGGATTATGGTACAGACAGACAAAGGGAGTGAAGCTTCAAGGCTTCACCAATGTAGATTGGGTAGGGAGTCCATCCGACGGGAAGAGCACATCAGGAGGGATCTTCAGTATTGGGTCAGTAACTCTTTGTTGGTACAATAGTAAACAAAGATCAATTGCACTTAGTTTAGCAAAGGTAGAGTACATGGATGCTAGTCAAGCAAATTGTGAGGCCATATGGATGAGGAAGACTCAGGTTGGTTTGTTTGGTCATTAAATGGATCCAACTGTAATTTACTATGATAATCAGAGTTGTATCGAACTCTTTGAAAATCCAGTTTTTCATGATCGGTCGAAGTATATTGATATCCAGTATCATCATCTTCGAGATTGTGTGCAAGGGTAGATTATGTTGTTGGAGTACATTTCCACAGAGGAGCAGGACACTGACATTTTGACAAACACATTGTAAAGGTGTAAATTGAAGTTTCAAAGAGACAGGATTGGGGTAGATGATAATCCCTTTCTTGTTGAGAGGGAGTGTTAAAAATAACAACAAGAAATTCCAATTTAATTTGTCCTTGAATTAAATTGTGAATTAAAATCAAATTATATTCTCATACAAACTTGTAAATAGTTAATTAAGTTAAATTGACGTAATTGACTTAGGAATTTCAAGTTGGAAGTCTATATCGAGTCATGTCAGTGTGATCCCTAAATTTTAGGGGTCCAAGTTGAGTTCTTTGGATTTGTAATTAGATAACTCAGTCTAACTGAGTTACAGGTAGTTAAACTAGTTCTAACTGTTGGAGGAACTAGTAGAGTTTTAGTAGTGAATCAGTGCACCATTGCATCCTCAGTGCCACACCAGCTAACTGAAGATTCACTCAATAATATCTCATGCATGTCAGTTCAGAAGAAGACCCAATTGATACTAGAGAGCAAGGACAATGTTATATCAGTTGTATAATTTTCCGAGTTGTACAGATGGTGCATGCAATTAGTGGAGGGCCTAAGTTTGGATTGCGTAGTTATGGAGGAATTATTTCTCAATTAAATATGGTTTTATTCTCTCAAGAATTGTGCAAGGAAATAGGGGCTTGGCAGGCCCGTACTTCTACCTATTCTATGTGATAATACTAGTGCCATAAGTATCTCTAAAAATCCTATCATGCTCTCAAAAACCAAGCATATTCCCATAAAATATAACTTTCGGAAAGAACATGTGCTTGAACAAAAGGTCAAACTGGAATATGTTCCTTCAAAGGAACAAGTTATAGATATATTTACAAAGCCACTTTGATGTGATTTCTTTGAATAACTCATACATAAACTAAGAGTGGTCTCTGCTTCATCACTTTGTTAATTATTCTGACAGACCCTTCATGTTCAGGGGGAGCTGAGACTATAATTTATTATAGTTTACTTTCTGTACACGGATCTCATGAAGGACAGTCACGTATATACGTGAGTTTGGTTCTAGATAGTAGTGTATGTTTCTCTATGATGAAGAAATAGAGGGACAGTCTCAAGGATAGGTTCTGGTATATTTCAGTCGGTTTTTCTTTGGCCCTCTAGTTCTAGTAGTGATTGGTTACAATATGTTGATATTCAGATTCTATTTAGAAGTGATATTGGCTTATGATGGGTATGAGTTGCTGCTGCTATATTGACTTTACTAATTGATGAGTTGGATGTGATTAGACCTGACATGTGAATAGTTGGTACATGTTTAGGAAGAGAATTTGCTATATTTCTAGAAGAACATTGTTGGCATTATGATTTCTTGAGAATTATTTGTTACATAATGATGCCTATGATTGGTGATGTTGTTGATGACACATTCACTGGTGAAGTTTTGGAGGATGACTATATGTTGCTTAAGAAGTTGATTATGTTATGTTGCTTTCCTTGGTTCTCCTATATGTTGGTGATACATGATGATGATGTAGGATTGTATATGGTATATGATGGTTGTTGAAGAGTCTCATGGTCTTGCTTTGATTTTGGTCATAAATATCATATATGTCTCTTGATGTAAAGGTCATGTAAAGACCCATGATGTAATCATTGTAATACTTAGTATTGTTTTGACTATTAGGCTCAAGTCAATTCTATATGTAATCCCATTATTTTGGGAATTTTATGTAATGTTGAGTCAAATATGTAACCTCATTGTGTTGGGTAATTAATGTAAGCATGCGTCCTTAGTGACAGAAAATGTCATATTTGGTTGAGTTACAAAGTCATGTACTTCCTTGAAAAAATTCCAGAAGATTCATCATATTCTTAGGGGGAGCATGGTCAATGTTCATATTCAACAGATAAACCCTATAGTGATCCTCTCTACAAAGGTTGCAAGAAGTATTCATTCAACATTGATCAACCCTTTACCCTTGATGTCAAAGGGGGAGAGTAGCTTGGTGTTTGAATGCTTCGAGAGAAGCTTGGTATGTCTATAGATGTGTTTATAGGTATCTACAGGTAGTGGTGACCAAACATGAAAGTGGTTTCCATCAAGTCTAAAGGGGGCAGTTGTCGGCATTATGACTAATGTGTTGTTCTCTATGGCAACCTACTTGATAAATATGTTAACATGATGGTTATACAAATAGTACAGGTGATATAGACAAAGGAATACCGGTTTAGAGATAGAGGAATAATAAAGGTGAATTTTGGAAAGTATACGCAGGTCCTATGAATAAGGGTTGCGTACATACACAAGTATGGTAAAAAAAGTTGCGTACAGTTTCCACAGAATAGTATTGTCAATACTAGGGCTCTTTACCATGGTATTGATCCATAGTAATTAGCGTGAAAAAAAATATTTGATCCCCTCAAAGAATAACATTGACATTACCAAGGGATTACCCTAAGATATTGGCTAAGGCCTAAGCCATGTAAGGAGATGGAGATCAAAGTGTTAGGTGTGCAAGTTTTGTGTTTTCTATGAATGATTTGATATGAAACAAGTGTGCACCAAGGAGCAAGGAAAAGACACGGATCCAAAAAAATCTGAAGTAAGGTATCATATGTACTTGGTTGGTTTTCTTGTTGAAAATATCTAACTGTGATATATTTGTGGTATTAATGATACGTTGACATGAATATGAGACAGCAAGCATTGCGAAGTATATTTGGTGGTTGCAACAAAAGCATGACTTAGTGATTTCAAATATATGTGTTGGTTTTCCTATGAAATATCGTGTACATATGCACATCTTCTTTTGAATAGTCACGTATATTTTCTACAATATGGACATATCTGTACGTAGGTGTCAAATATGAAAGGCATGTACATACGCACAAGTGTTTTATAAGAGTTGCATACATCTGCTAGGGCTTTGCAGTATGAGTTGATGATAGTGGTTGATCTATTATTTTATGTGTGTTGTTGTATGTCGAGGAAGCATATCTTATAATACTCTGTGTTTGACAATACTGATTGGGATGAATTGATTATGAATTAGAAGTTGAATAAGTGATGATACTACTCTGTGATAATTTGTATTTGGTTCAGTGATTTATGATGGCTTCAGTATCTATTTGGGTGAATGATACAATGGCACAACGATTTAGATTCAATTATCAATATTTTGAGATCTATACTCGGGTATTATTCAGGAGAAGCATGTACATACACAAGTATTATTAAGAATAGTAGCGTATACAATTTGATACATGCTTGCTCAAGGTTTATAGTGGAGGAAGTTGGTTTATGTGATGAGTAACAATGTTTGACTTGGCATATTGATGAGTGGTTATGCATTGGCATGATTTGTTCTTATCTAGTTGCACTTGTTACATTAGTAGATTTAATGATCCAATATTTGAATAGTTGATTTTAGAATTGATGAGAATTGATCCAATTTGAAACATTCTGAAAAGTGATCCAGAAAGAGCTGAGGATAATAGCCTTCAAAAAGGGGGTTGTAGCGCCCTTCCAGTAGGAGATGGAATATGAGAAACAATTGTAGCCTTCTGTGGGTAGGAGTCTACATAATGGTTAAAGTCTACGCCATTACAAGATTGTAATAATATTATTTTTTAATACAAGAAGAAGATAGAGATGACAACAATGGTGTTTTTCTCCCACATTGGGTTTGCACCTAAAAATCCTGGTGTTCATATGGTTGCACGTGTTAATGTTCTATCTGCTTCTCAATTGCTCATACTTACTGTTTACTTGATGAATACTGGAATAATAATGCAGTGATTAATGCTACACAAATGATCAAATAAGTTATCTAGATATACATGGGTTTTTATAGTAATAGTCGTGTACATGTGCTAGTTCCCTTTACACAATTATGTATAATAATCAGAACAAGAAATTGAAATTGAAGTGTGTAAAATACTGATTCACACCCCCCCCTCCCCCCCTCCTCGCCCATCATTATTTTTCCTAACAAATATTAGTACACATCTCATGAACATGGAGAGAGGATAAAAATAAATTATTTTCATGTTTGTTATCTTTATTTGGATCACATTTTGGGAGATCATTGTTCTTTTTTTCTTTGGAGACAATTTTGTTGGATTCATTACCCTGATTGTGAAGAAGTTTCAACTCTATATAATAGAAGTCTCGAACCTCTAGGACATGTGCCTCATCCCTTAGATTACTTTTCCTTTGTTGTGAATCCTTAGAACAAACGATTCGACCCTAAAGCAGGACAAAACTTAGTCCTCTTCAAAAACGTATCCTTTGGAGAAACCTTTTAGTGTAGGTTTTAACCCCATACAAAAATTAACTGCATACAAATTCTAAACACATAAAATAAACAATAACAAGAACATAACACATAAAACAAATATACACAAATATTTTCCCCTGGATCCCAAAACCGGGACTACCAGATTGATTTTTTCATTATGTTCCTTTCAATGTTACAATACATATATATACATGCCGAAGCATCCAATACCATGGACCAAAAACCATTGCACCCAAAAGAATGTGTGAAAACCATGCACAAAACCATGCATAAAACCATGGGCAAAACCATGGGTCCAAAAGAAACATTCCCTTGTCTGCTGCCCTAGACCCCATAGAGGCGGGCTAACCGCCCCCCTCAAACCCCCCCTGTGACCGCCCCGCTACGCATCGGCGCAACGAAGGGTGGACTTCACCCCCCTCTAACCCCCCAATTTAACTACTAGGGCTAGTCGTGGAAAGAATATAACACAATCCAACATTCTCCCACTTGTTGTTTCCTTTCCAGAGGGGGCCACATGAGAGCTTAGTCATTTATCTATCCCTACAACACCCATTGTTTCTCTACAGTAAGAGAACTTCTCGGAGCTCACAGATTTTGTTAATGCATCTACAATATTCTTCTAAGTGTCCACCTTTACCAGCAACACATTTTTGTCTTCTATCATATCCCTCACAAAGTGATATTAAACATCAATGTGCTTTGTCTTTGAATGATAAGCAGGGTTCTTTGCCAATAAAATTGCACTTTGGCTATCACAAACTATCCTTATAGCTCCCTCTACTAACCCCATACTTGAACACAATTTCTGCAACCAAATTGCTTCCTTGCTTGCATGAGTAGCTGGCATGTATTCTACCTCTGTAGTTGATAGTGCCACTACAAATGGTTGCTTAATCATCCAACTGACTGCACCCCCAAATAGGTTAAATGCATAGGCACTTGTAGATCTTCTCTGATCCAGATCTCCAACCCAATAAGCATTAACAAAGCCACTGATATCCAAAACTCTGTCCAATCCTGGTCTTCCTTGGTAGCGCAAACCATAATCACTAGTGCCACACAAATACCTGAAAACCAGCTTCGCTGCTGTCCCATGCTCCTTCCCTGGTTTTGACATAAACTTGCTCAATAATCCCACTACATGTGCAATGTTTGGTCTAGTACATACCATCGCATACATCAGGTTACCGACTGCACTTGCATATGGAACATGGACATGTCCTCTTCCTCTTCTTGTGTCTTGGGACACTATTCAACAGATTAGTTTACACCTACAGGAATAGAAACCTTCACTGGTTTACTATCTTTCATATTAAACCTCTGCAGTATCGTCTCAACATACTTCCTCTAGTTTAACCAGAGCTTCCTCTTTGCCTGATCTCTTTTAATTTCCATGCCCAAAATATAGTTTGCATCACCAAGATATTTCATGTCGAATTTGGAGGACAATTGGGTCTTCAAATTCTGGATAATTTCTTTGCATTTCCAACCAACAACATATCATCCACATACAAGACCAGATAAATAACACGGTCACCAATTAATTTAAAATACACACACTAATCTTCTTTGATTTTGGTGAAGCCAAATCCCTGTATAAATGTATCAAATTTCTGATAACACATCCTTGGTGACTGTTTTAACCCATACAGAGACTTTTTTAACTTGCATACCAATTCTTTCTTACCCTTCACCGCAAAGTCTTCAGGTTGCTTCATGTAGATCTCCTCTTCCAGATCCCTGTGAAGAAATGTTGTTTTCAAATCCATTTGTTCTACCTCAAAATCACAAGCAACAACAACATATAAAAGTAATCTAATAGAAGCTATCTTGGCAATAGGAGAAAAAATATCACCAAATTCAATTCCCGGCACGTGGGAATAACCTTTTGCTACCAACCGAGATTTGTATTTCTCCACCTTTCCTTCTGCATTCATCTTCTTCTTGAACACCCATTTGTTGCCAATGGGTTTCCTTCTAGCCGACAACTCCACCAAATCCCAAGCCTCTTTTTTGTGCAAGGATGTCATTTCATCAACCATGGCCTCTTTCCAAAGTTTTCCATCCTCTGAATCTACTGCTTCCTTCACAGTTCTGGGATCATCATTAGTAATAGATAAACCGAAATTTGAACAGAAATCAGATGGACTATACCTTTCTGGCTGCCTTATTTCTCGAACTGATCTTCTCACACTCGAAATTTGTGGCTCTTCATCTTTTGATTCCTCTTCTGCTGTAGAGTCTGATTCTTCTTCCTTTAGCTCAAACTCTATCTTTTCATGTTCCTTTGATGGGACTTCATGTTTAATAACATTTTTCACCTCTCTGAACACCACATCTCAATTGTACACAACCTTCCTCATTACTGGGTTCCAAAGCTTATAGCCTTTTACACCATCCTTATACCAAATAAAGATGCACTTTTCAGATTTACTATCCAACTTTGTCCTTTTCTCCTTTGGAACATGTACATATGCATCACATCTAAATACCCTCAGATGTGAAAGAGAGAGCTTCCTACCAGTCCATACCTCTTATGGATTCTTATCCTCCAACGCTGATGAAGGTGATATGTTGACCAGGTAACATGTTGTCTCCACCGCCTCTACTCAGAATTCTTGTCCTAACTCGACACCACTGAGCATGCTTCTTGTCCTTTCCATCAATGTCTTGTTAATTATTTATGCAACTCTATTTTGTTGAGGTGTGTATGGAGTAGTCTTCTATCATGTTATGCAACACTTCTTACAGAACTCTTCAAATTCCTTCTTGCAAAATTCTCCATTGTTATCTGTCCTCAACACCTTTATCTTCTTCACTGTCTGGTTTTCTACCAGAACCTTAAATTCTTTAAACTTGTCAAAGGCTTCAAATTTCTTCTTGAGGAAATATATCCATGTATTCCCTGAGAAGTCGTATATAAATGATACATAGTACATAGAATTACCTAGTGATGGAACCTTCACAGGTCCAAACACATCACCATGCACAAGATCTAATATTTGTTTCGCCC
The DNA here is from genome assembly GCA_000404065.3 of Pinus taeda. NCBI lineage: Eukaryota > Viridiplantae > Streptophyta > Pinopsida > Pinales > Pinaceae > Pinus > Pinus taeda. The sequence goes on from APFE031111453.1 coordinate 38,542, forward strand.
TCTTACCACCAGAGGGGAAAATCACCCGATGTTGCTTCCCATATACACAATTTTCACAGAAATCAAAATCGAGAGAGATATTAGTCATACCTTCTACCATACCTTTACCATGAAGTACTTGAAGGCCCTTCTCTCGAATATGTCCAAGCCTTTGATGCCATAACATGGTCTTTTCTCTAGAGACCACTAGATTTTCTACTCCACTTTTAGGAACCACAGAATTGTTGCACCCATCAATAATAGTGCTACCTTGCATCTTGTAGAGAGTTCCAATCCGAACTCCCTTCATCAATACCAGTGCACCCCAAACCATCTTGTAGGTATATTTTTGAACACTTTTTTTACACATGCATCTTCTAGCTTGCTTACGAAAATCATATTTCTGGCTAATGCAAGAATATGCAGAACACTTGGAAGTGTTCTAATCCTTCCACCTTGCAACTTTAATTTGAATTTTCTGTGGCCAACGATTCTAGCCTTCCTACCACCCCCCAAGAAGACATCACCATCATCATATTTCTCATACTCGTAGAACCACTCTCTATGGGGAGTGAAGTGAAAGGATGCACCCGAGTCAATCAACCATGCCTCATGATCTACATGTGTACTTGAAGTAGCCAAATACACATCCCCACCTTCATCTGAGGTGGTTTTCACCTCTGCAGAAGGAGCATCATCAGATCCCTTTCCTTTGTGAGGAGCTTTATATTTATATTCCCTTTTGTAGTGCCCTTCCTTTCTACATTTCCAGCACACTTTTACAGGTTTTCCTAGAGATTTAGATCTCCCTCTAGATTTAGAACTCCCACTCGATGACTTATTTTTGTTTCTATTCTGGGTCCATCCTCGTACAGACAAGCCATCACCATTCTTTCTCTCCATATTTTTTCGTCTCATCTCCTCCATCAGTAAGGATGAGAATATTTCATCAAACTGCAAGGCAGTTGCATTGCTACTTATTACAATAAGCAAAATGCCCCACAAATCTGGTAGAGAACACAACAAACTAATGTGCTTATCTTCCTCTGAAATTTTAATATCTACAGATAATAACTGACTTACCACAATATTAAATGCGTTCATATGCTCTGTCACTGAGTCTCGATCTTTCATCCTCAGGTTATATAGATTTTTCCGTAGGAACAATTTATTCACCAGAGACTTAGATTGGTACAAAATCCCTAACTTGTCCCACAATGCCTTCGTCATAGCTTCCCCTGATACATTCAACAATACTGAATCTGAGACGCACAATCGTATTGTGATCTTTGCCTTATAAGGTTTTGCAGTGTGAGTTGATGATAATGGTTGATCTATTATTTTATGTTTGGTGTTGTCTGTCGAGGAAGTATCTCTTATAATACTTTGTGTTTAACAATATTGATTGGGATGAATTGATTATGAATTAGAAGTTGACTAAGTGATGATACTACTATGTGATAATTTGTATTTGGTTCAGTGATTTATGATGGCTTCAGTATCTGTTTGGGTAAATGATACAATGGCACAGCGATTTAGATTTAATTATCAATATTTTGAGATCTATACGCAGGTATTCTTCAGGAGAAGCACGTACATACACAAGTATGATTAAGAACAATAGCGTATACAATCTGATACATGCTTGATCAAGGTTTATAGTGGAAGCAATTGGTTTCTATGATGAGTAATAGTATTTGACTTGGCATATTAATGAGTGGTTATGCATTGGTATGATCTGCTCTGATCTAGTTGCACTTGTTACATTAGTAGATTTAATGATCCAATATTTGAATAGTTGATTTCAAAATTGATGAGAATGGATCCAGTTTGAAACATTCTGAAAAGTGATCTAGAAAGAGCTAAGGATAATAGTCTTCAGAAAGGGGGTTGTAGCACCCTTCCACTTGGAGATGGAAAATGAGAAATAGTTGTAGCCTTCTGCGGGTAGGAGTCTGCATACTGGTTAAAGTCTACACCAGTACAAGACCGTAAGGATATTATTTTTTAATAAAAGAAGAAGATAGAGATGACAACAACGATGGTTTTCTCCCACATTGGGTTTGCACCTAAAAATCCTGGTGTTCATATGGTTGTGTGTGTTAATGTTCTATATGCTTCTCAATTGCTCATACTTACTATTTAATTGATGAATACTAGAATAATAATGCACTAATTAATGTTGCACAAATGATCAAATAAGTTATCTAGATATACACGGGTTTGTGTAGTAACAATCGCGTACATATGCTAGTTCCCTTTACACAATTGGGTATAATAATCTGAATAAGAAATTGAAATTGAATTGTGTAAAACACTAATTCACACCCCCCGTCATTATTTTTGCAAACAAATATTAGTACACATCTCATGAACATGGAGAGAGGATAAAAATAAATTATTTTCATGTCTGTTATCTCTGTTTCGATCACATTTTGGGAGATCATTGTTCAAATTTTCTTTGGAGACAATTTTGCTGGATTCGTTACTCTGATTGTGAAGAAGTTTCAGCTCTATATAACAGAAGTCTCGAGCCTCTAAGAACATGTGCTTCATTCCTTAGATTACTTTTCATTTGTTGTGAATCCTTAGAACAAAATATTTGGCCCTAAAGTAGGACAAAACTTAGTCCTCTTCAAAAACTTATCCTCTGGAGCAACCTTTCAGTGTAGGTTTTAACCTCGTACAAAAATTAACTGCATACAAATTCGAAAAACAGAAAATAAACAATAGCGAGAGCATAACACATAAAACAAATATACAGATATTTTCCCTTGGATCCCATAATCGGGACTACTAGATTGATTTTTTCATTATGTTCCTTTCAATGTTACAATACATATATATAAATGCCGAAGCATCTAATAACATGGACCAAAAACTCTCGCGCCCAAAAGCATGTACGAAAACCATGCACAAAACCATGCATAAAACCATGCACAAAACCATGGGAAAAACCATGGGTCCAGAAAACAAATTCCCCGGGTCGCTGCCCCGGACCGCATAGAGGGGGGCTAACCGCCCCCCTCAAACACCCTTGTGACTCCCTCACTGCGCATTGTTGCAACGAAGGGGGGGCTTCACCCCCCTCTAACCCCCCTGAATTAAATACTAGGGCTAGTCGTGGAAAGAATATAACACAACCCAACATTCTCCCACTTGTTTTTTTCTTTCCATAGGGGGCAACATGAGAGCTTAGTCATTTATCCAGCCCTGCAATGCCCATTGTTTCTCTACACCAAGAGAACTTCTCAGAGCTCACATATTTTATCAAATGCCATCTGCAATATTCTTCAAAGTGTCCACCTTTACCAGCAACACCTTTTTATCTTCTATCATATCCCTCACAAAGTGATACTGAACATCAATGTGCTTTGTCTTTGAATGATAAGCAGGGTTCTTTGCCAATAAAAGTGCTCTTTGGCTATCACAATCTATCCTTATAGCTCCGTCTACAAGCCCCATACTTGAACACAATCTCTACAACCAAATTGCTTCCTTTCTTGCATGAGTAGCTACCATGTATTCTTCCTTTGTAGTTGATCGTACCACTACAAATTGTTTCTTACTCATCCAACTGGCTGCACCCCCAAATAAGTTAAACACATACCCACTTATAGATCTTCTCTGATCCAGATCTCCAGTCCAATTTACATCAACAAAGCCACTGATATCCAAAACTCTATCCAATCTTGGTCTTCCTTAGTAGCACAAACCATAATCACTAGTGCCACGCAAATACTTGAAAACTCGCTTCACTCTTGTCCAATGCTCCTTCCCTGGTTTTGACATAAACCTGCTCAATAATCCCACTTGGTCTAGTACATACCATCACATACATCAGGCTACTAACTGCACTTGCATATGGAACACGAGACATGTCCTCTTCCTCTTCTTGTGTCTTGGGACACTGTTCAACAGATAAGTTTACACCTACAGGAATAAGAACTTTCACCGGTTTACTATGCCTCATATTAAATCTACAGTATTGTCTAGACATACTTCCTCTGGTTTAACCAGAGCTTCCTCTTTGCCCGATCTCTTTTAATTTCCATGCCCAAAATATAGTTTGCATCACCAAGATATTTCATGTCGAATTTGGAGGACAATTGAGTCTTCAAATTCTGGATAATTTCTTCGTCATTTCCAACCAACAACATATCATCCACATACAAGACCAGATAAATAACATGGTCACCAATTAATTTAAAATACACACAGTAATCTTCTTTACTTTTGGTGAAGCCAAGTCCCCGTATAAATGTATCAAATTTCTAATAACACATCCTTGGTGACTATCTTAACCCATACAGAGACTTTTTTAACTTGCATACCATTTCTTTATTACCCTTCACCGCAAAGACTTCAGGTTGCTTCATGTAGATCTCCTCTTCCAAATCCCCGTGAACAAATGTAGTTTTCACAACTATCTTCTCTACCTCAAAATCAAAAGCAGCAGTAACATATAAAAGTAATCTAATAGAAGACACCTTGGCAACAGGAGAAAAGATATCACCAAATTCAATTCCCGACACCTGGGAATAACCTTTTGCTACCAACCAAGATTTGTATTTCTCCATCTTTCCTTCTGCATTTGTCTTCTTCTTGAACACCCATTTGCTACCAATGGGTTTCCTTCAAGCCGATAACTCCACAATATCCCAAGCCTCTTTTTTGTGCAAATATGTCATTTCATCAACCATGGCCTCTTTCCAGAGTTTTCCATCCTCTGAATCTATTGCTTCCTTCATAGTTCTGGGATCATCATTAGTAATAGATAAAGCAGAATTTGAACAGAAAGTAGATGGACTATACCTTTCTGGCTGCCTTCTTTCTTTAACTGATCTTCTCACACTCAAAGTTTGTGGCTCTTCATCTTTGATTCCTCTTCTACTGTAGAGTCTAATTCTTCTTCCTTTAGCTCAAACTCTATCTTTTCAAGTTCCTTTGATAGGACTTCATGTTTAATAACATCTTTCACCTCTCTGAACACCACATCTCGATTGTACACAACCTTCCTTATTACTGGGTTCCAAAGCTTATAGCCTTTTAAACCATCCTTATACCCAATAAAGATGCACTTTTCAGATTTACTATCCAACTTTGTTCTTTTCTCCTTTGGAACATCTACATATGCATCACATCCAAATACCCTCAGATGTGAAACAGAGGTTTTCTTACCAGTCCATACCTCTTATGGAGTCTTATCCTCCAACGCTGATGAAGGTGATATGTTGACCAGGTAACATGTTGTCTCCACCGCCTCTTCCCAGAATTCTTGTCCTAACCTGGCACCACTGAGCATGCTTCTTTCCCTTTCCATCAATGTCTTGTTCATTCTTTCTGCAACTCCATTTTGCTGAGGTGTGTATGGAGTATTCTTCTATCGTGTTATACCACACTTCTTACAGAACTCTTCAAATTCCTTCTTGCAAAATTCTCCACCGTTATCTGTCCTCAGCACCATTATCTTCTTCTCTGTTTAGTTTTCCACCAAAGCCTTAAATTCTTTAAAACTGTCAAAGACTTCATATTTATTCTTGAGGAAATATATCCATGTATTCCTTGAGAAGTCATCTATAAATGATACATAGTACACAGACTTACCCAGCGATGGAACCTTCACAGGTCCAAAAACATCACTGTGCACAAGCTCTAATATTTGTTTCTCCCTCTTACCACCAAAGGGGAAACTCACCTGATTCTGCTTCCCATATACACAATTTTCATAGAAATCAAAATCGAGAGAGTTATTAGTCATACCATCTACCATACCTTTACCATGAAGTACACGAAGGCCCTTCTCTCCGATATGTCTAAGCCTTTGATGCCACAACATGGTCTTTTCTCTAGAGACCACTAGATTTTCTGCTCCACTTTCAAGAACCACAAAACTATTTCACCCATCAATAACGGTGCTACCTTACATCTTGTAGAGAGTTTCAATCCAAACTCCCCGCATCAATACTAGTGCTCCCCGGACCATCTTGTAGGTATCTTTCTCGAACACTATTTTTACACATGCATATTCCAGCTTGCTTACATAAATCATATTTCTAGCTAATGCAGTAATATGTAGAATACTTGAAAGTGTTCTAATCCTTCCACCTTGCAACTTCAACTTGACTTTTCCATGACCAACGATTCTAGCCTTCCTGTCACCCCCTAAGAAGACATCACCATCATCATATTTCTCATATTCGCAGAACCACTCTATATGGGGAGTGAAGTGAAAGGATGCACCTGAGTCAATCAACCATGCCTCATGATCTACATGTGTACTTGAAGAAGCCAAGTACACATCCCCACCTTCATCTGAGGTGGTTTTCGCCTCTGCAGAAGGAGCATAATCAAATTCATTTCCTTTGTCAGGAGCTTTAGTTTTACAGTCCCTTTTGTAGTGCCCTTCCATTCTGCATTTCCAACACACCTTTACAAGTTTTCCTTGAGATTTAGATCTCCCACTTGATGACTTATTTTTGTTTATGTTTTAGGTTTTTCCTCGTACAGACAAAGCATCACCATTTCGTCTCTCCATATTTTTCTATCTCATCTCCTCCATCAGTAAGGATCAGACTATTTCATCAAACTACAAGGCAGTTGCATTGCTACCTATTGCAAGAAGCCGACTATCCCACGAATCCGGTAGAGAACACAACAAACTGATGCACTTATCTTCATCTAAAATTTCAATATCAACAGATAATAATTGAGTTAGCATAATATTAAATGCGTTTAGATGCTCTGTCATCGAGTCTCCATCTTTCATCCTCAAGTTATACAACTTTTTCCGTAGGAACAGTTTATTCACCAGAGACTTAGATTGGTACAAAGTCCCTAACTTGTCCCACAAAGCCTTTGTCATAGCTTCCCTTGATACATTCAACAATACTGATTCTGAGACACTCAATCATATTGTGCTCTTTGCCTTCTGATCCAAATTCTTCCATTCTTTATCAGACACTCCCATTGGTTTAGTACCTGAATCTACCGTGATCCACTGATCTTTATCCACCAATAAATCCTTCATCTTGAGTTTCCATAACTCAAAACTCTGACCATTAAATTTCTCGATCTCTATCTTTCCATTGCTCGTCATCTTCTTTCACCACCAAAATCGATCCCGCACATCTCCCATTGAACAGGGTCTACCACAAGCTCGAGTGAAACCCCTCAGCAACAAACGCATCCCCTTGAATCTAAAATTGCTCCGATACAAAATGTAATTTTTAGCCCTGTACATAAATTAACTGCATATGAATTCTAAAAACATAAAATAAACAATAGCGAGAGCATAACACATAAAACAATTATACATATATATTTTCCCCTGGATCCCAAAACCGGGACTACTAGATTGATTTTTTTCATTATGTTCCTTTCAATGTTACAATACATACATACATACATACATACATAGATATATACATATATATAGATATATATATCATATATATTTGTGGTGTGTGTGTGTGTGTGTGTGTGTGTGTGTGTGTGTGCGTGTGTGTGTGTGTGTCGAAGCATCCAATACCATGGACCAAAAACCATCACGCCCAAAACCATGGGTCCAAAAAAAAAAATTCCCCAGGGCGCTGCCCTGAACCCCGTAGAGGGGGGCTAACTTGTGAGAAAGCGCATATTAGTCTTGGCACATGAAGTCTTAGACCTGTAACTTTTGTTCTAGACCTTTAGCTTAGACTATACTTCTTAGAAAATGGACAAATCACTTGACTGTAATTCTCTTGCTATATATCAGACTTATGCCTTGGCCAGTTTTGAAACCTGAGTTGGATTAAGAGCAATGCCTAGACTAGACTTGGAGGTGAAGTAAATATTGTTGTGACGTTGACTAAACTGCTCAAATCAATTTTTAAAGGGTTTTTTTTGTAGTAAATTATTTGATGCACCTTTCAAAATATTTATGAACAAACCTTTTTGTCCTTAACAGTCTTTGAAGGCCTTCATTGAAGCAAACTTGGAGGCATCCTTTTGAGAGACTTGAATTAGTTTCTTGAGAGGAAATTTTGGGACATATCTGAAGCAATCCTTAAGCAATTTGTAGGCACATGAAGTCATTATTTCGAGGAGTCCTTTGAAGGCAATTTTGAATATCCTTTGGGGTTTTCCTATAGCAACACTTCAAGCACATGTGAAGACCCCTTTTGGAGAAATCCTATAAAAACATTCTTGGATTGTGTGTGAAGATTTGGAGCAGACTTGGAGTAGGTATTAAAGGGTAGCTTTGAGCAAACCAAAAAGGAATTTTGAAGTAGTGTCTGTAGTAAACCCGAGGCAGCTTTGAAGGAATATTTGGAAGACATCCTGAAGCAATTTTGAAGGCAATTTTGGAGCACCTTTTGGAGGAGTCTTGAAGAAATTTGTAGAAGTAGTTTTGGAGACCCCTTCTTGTAGACATAGAGCTAATCTGGAGAATTTATTGAGGATGATATTAAAGACCCCTTGGAAACACGCTCGAAGTATTATTAGAAGTTTCTTGAAGAGATATTTCAAGTATTGTTGAAGAATATTTTGATGGACTTGAAGCAATATTGAAGCCACCTTAAAGGATTGAAGCAAGTAGAGAGGGTCAAAGCCCTAGAGGATTAAAGTCCTCATACAAGGTGTGAGCCTTGAAGGAAACTAGGTTGGAGCCTTGATTGTCTTTCAGAATTGGAGTCCTCATAAGAGGTTAGAGCCTCATTGAGACCAAGGTTGGAGCCTTGAAGGAGTTAGAGTTTTACTGTACATGCTGGAGCCTAGTTATTTGTATGAGGATTGGAGTCCTCATCATTTTTAATTATTAAATTATTTTCTTGGTATACATGTTGTGTTTTAGTTTAATTAATAGTCTTAATTGACATAATATAATAAATGTAAAAAAATATTGATTTACACACCTGTAAATACTTCCAACATAAATTTGCATACTATACTTAATAGTAATGAGATCATAAATTATATTTAATACCAACTTTCATATTCAAAAATTTATATTAAAATATTAAGATCCAAAAACTTGAAAAAAAAATAATAATTTTACTTTAATGATAAGGAATATTAACTGTAGAAACTTTGTTATGTACTATTATTTTATCCCATTTAAACAAAACTCAAATTATAAAAAATTGGAAAAAAAAAATTAAATCAGAACAAAAACTTATCATCTATATATAAACTAGCTCATTATATTCTAAAATATATAATTTTCATTTCACTATATTATGATTACATATTTTTTACATCTTAAGAAATTATTGCTATTTATTATGATGACATATTTTTTACATCTTAAGAAATTATTGCTATTTATAGATTGTTTTAAGATTGACTTGAAACAAACTCATATACACATTTTCCTATGTGTCATAACCATCACCATGCGGAAAGTCTCATGCACAAATTTTAGAAAGCAATTTCTTTTGCTACATGTTATCAATGATTTGACAAGTGATCTTTGATTTTAGAACAATACTAGAGAGGTTGTCCACCTCTTTGAATTTGACATTTAAATTGCAATTGTTAATTTTATGGTTTATTTTATCGAAAATTGTTTAAAAGTATGTTATAATTATGATAATTAAAATTTAATTATTTTGTAAATAAATTGTATTTTTAATTAAAATATATATTAATTTAGAAACAAATTGAGAAGAAATCATATTAGCGCTTCGAACCAATAACATTGAAATATACATTTTTTAAATTTTAAAATATTTTAAAATCTAAATAATATAAATTGTAAATTTAAATTCGAACACTAACATTTCAATACTTAAAAAAAATTATTTTTACCAAAAAAAAATTATTTTTACCAAAATTTTGAACAATGAGATATAAATAATCTTCGAAACAAAATAATAATTATTTTAATACTAATATACTAACTCGATATGAGTTATGCTTTCTGTAATTATGAAAATGGGCCCTCTGAGCAAACGACAAACGTGCGCTATGAATTGAATACCACTTTCTTTCATTAAAACGCAAATGTCTTGTCTGGATGCAACTTGAAATCCAAAAACAGATTGAACAATTGAGGACTACTCACGACCACGTCACATCAAAAATAAATCCATTATTATTATTAAAGATGAAAATTTTAAATGTGGAGGAGGAATTGTCCACGCGCTATTTTTAAGATTCCCACGACAACGTTACCACCAACTCCAAAAGTTTTGGTACCATTTCCCTTCCCTTCTGCTGCCTTCCACGTTAATTCCCTCTTCTGGATTTGGCCGCCCCTATAACATTCATTTCGTAGTAGTCTATAACGCGACTTTTTGAAAGCTTTTCTGGCGGATTTTTTCGGTCAAAATCTGGCAGCAATTCATTGGAATCCTAAGTTTGATAGCTAGTTTCTGCACAATCAATGGCTCCCAGGGGTTTTCCAGGGCGCTGAATCCAAATATGCAGTTAAAAAACCATTTTAACTGCTAAAAATCAAGATTTAACCTCATTTCTTCCGCCGGATTCCGTCACCGGAATCTCCAAAAAATCGCATTATAGACAACTCCATTCATCTCATACCCCACTCTCACATACACATACAGAATGATTGAATATTTTCCAAGTCTCCACCACTCGCTTTCAGAGCCTAGGATAAGTTTCTCTGAATAGTACACAACATGGGGAGTTGCGTTTCTTCAAATGCCATTTCTTCTGTGCTAGAAGCGACTGCAAAGCTGATATTGGTGGACGGGAGGATCCAGGAATTCTGTGAAGAGGTGAGAAGCCAAGACATTCTGCGGGAATATGAGGGCCACGACATCTGTAACTCAGACGATCTGTATGTGGGACAAAACATCTCCCACGTTCCGAAGGATATGATCGACTGGAGATTGGCCAGCTCTACTTTCTTCTTCCTCAGCGGAAGTTACAGTTTTTGTTGACAGGTTCAGACATGGCTTCTCTTCTTTTGAAGAGCAACAATGCTTGGCTATCAGTAGCACAGAGGAACAAGCGGAGCAGAAAATTATCATATGGGTTTAGTAAAGAGCAAGCTCAAGTGCAGCCCTTTTTCGACGTTCATAACCAACAGGAATGTAAACACGAGGACTGCTGGCGCCCTAACAATCCAATTTCAAGGGGTAGAGGGCCACTTCAGCGGCAATATAAGTTGGAGACGATTGTGGAGACGGTGTGATCGATGGTAATTATGATTTGTATGGATCAATTATTTATAAATCATTAAACAAGACTGATCTTGTTATACATTAAATGAGGTTTCTACTTCATTTATAGTCATAGGTTAGGATGATTGTGTGCATTAGCAATTGGATATAATGTTCATAATATCTCCAGGGAAAGCCATGGCAATGATCAGCGTATTATATCCGAGTCACACAGAAGTCCTCCACTTTAATTAAATGATTAGAATACTTTCAAAATATTCACTTTAATTACAAGCCACTATTATTACATCGAGTTATTGTGCATCACATTCACGATCACCTTTGGCATGAGTTACTCTGTGGTTCGATGGTAAAATGAGTAGATTTCCCTAGCCCGGGGTCACCTAACCAGGGTTCCAAGTGAAGCTGTTGGACTGGGATTTGTCGAGCAATGTGAAGGAGCTGCATTTAGTACTCTACAATTTCCACAATTCACCATTGATAAAACTCTTCTTTAATGGCTTTGATTTGGAGCTATTGCCTATTACGTCCAAAGATGTGAGGAAGGTATTAACTTTATTATCAAAGCTGAGTGGATCAATCAGTGTTGGCATCGAGAAGTGTCGATCAACGTATCTCTTATTGCCCCTTTCAACAACAAAGGTGGTGACAATATCCTTTGGCTTGAAAAGGTAATTTGTTGCGAGATTTTATTTAATTTTTTTCAAGGTGTGCAAAATCGCTAATCTTTTGGCATAAACTTATTTAAATATAAAATTATTTAAATGAATCAAACAAGTCCAAAGAAAAGAGTTAATTGGATGTAATGATTTATATTTCACAAAGTTATGTATGTAATTTTACATATATATTATATTTAAATATTACTCTAATATATTGAGTTTTTCAAATCTAACTTATTCCTAATTTAGAAAGAGTGGTTGAGAGAATTTTTCCAACAATTCATAAACTAATAAGCATTAATTCCAAGTGCCTCTTTTAATGCTTACATTGCATAAATTTATTGAAACTACCCATAACCAAAATACACAATCATTCTTTAAATGGTTTACAACGTGCATATCAACATAGGCTCCATCAAGTTGCCTCATATCCCTCTTAAAGGTGTAGTCAGCACGCTAGATTCCAGAGATCCACTTTGGAACTCCTGAGAAGACCACTTCCACATCTTCAACAGATGAGGGATCCTTCCTTAGATCTGTCACTGCCATACTATCTGGACAACCATCCATGTTAAGATTTTTCATTGAATTGTAGTTGTCCTAAAATATTTTGAGAGGTTCAATTTTTCTTCATTGAATTAGTCATTAGAATTCAATGAATATTCATTTGTGGCTATGTTGGCTGATTTTTTTACCTTCCCTTTTAAGAGATGGTTGGCATAGTCTTTGCAATTCCATGGTGTATGCCCAATTCTCATGCAGTAGTAGCATTCAAGTTCACTTTTATTTGCAATTTTCTTTCTCATCCTTGTCTTTAAAAATAATGCATTTTCTATTTGAGAATTTCCTTCTATATCCTATGCTTTTAGTCTCTTTTCCTTTGTCAAAAGTGTTCCAATTGTCTCATCTAATGCATGTGAAGACATTTGACTTAAGGTGAAGACTACATTGCTAAAACTTTAAGGTAAACTATTTAATAAAATGGATTTTGCGTCTTAATCTTCTACCATAGCACCAATTTAAGCTAATTGTCTTATAAGAGACATTAAATTATTTACATGACTGGACATAGATGTCTCTTCATTCATTTTCAGAAGTGTAATTTTACAGAAAATTTTGCATTTGTACCTTTTGCACCAAATAGTCGAATAAAGTCGTTCTATATTTATTTAGATGGGTTAGTGAGATCTATATGATGTATCTGTGAATTTGAAAGAGCAAGTCCAATAATGAACTTAGATTTGTCATCTGTATTTTTTCATTTAAGTAATTATTTGACATTTGTAAGTACCACTTCCAATAATAAACTTAGATTTGTCATCTCTACTTTTCTATTCAAGTAACTATTTAGCATCTGAAGGTGTCACTTGTGTTTGCTATGCTTCGCAAATTTTTCTTCATTAATTACATTTGTATTTTTACTTCCTATAAAAAGAAATTTAGACCACTAAATTTTTCTAATACCATGAATTCCATGATCATAGGAGAGATTCAAAACATAAAATTCCTTTTAAAAATTGAAGTTGCCTCTCTAAAACTAAAAATATTGTAATTCTTTTACGTAGACAAATCGACTTAAGCAACCAGAAATTTAATTTGTGTAACCAACAAACCAGAGTGCAGGTTTCATGTACTCAATCCGCAATGGGAAGCAAAGATTTTTTTGGCTAAAGTTACAACTTACCACTCCTCGCAGCGTACAATAAATATGCACTTTAATATGGAGCACGAAAATCTCCTCTTTCCTTTCTACGACTGAAAATGGCTCTCAAAACGAGACTCGAATGCAGTTATCTAAAAACAATACACAATATAGGATAAGGTGCTACCAAGGACTCCATTAATGTCTCAACACAAAAAAAAAAAAAGGAAGTCCTACTTGCAACCAGTACATTTGTCTTCAGATTCTCGTTAGGCGCACTGGCGTTAAGAACAAACTTAGGATGTCACAACTAATTGATTACGACTTGGAGCCCTCTTGCATTCCCAAGCCAATAGCACCAGAAAGAAGACCAAAGCTACCTCTGACAATAGAAAACGGCAAAGTCACGATCCTTCACACAATTCCAGGAGTACCAGGATGGGCCAACACCTGATTTTCCCCACAATAGATTCCTTTATTCCTTCCCGTGATCCTAAAGTAAAATTATGAGCCAACGAAGGATTATTTGCAAACCCAAATGCCCAGTTAACAGATGAGGAATTTTCGTCGTCTATAATTACAGAAATGGTCGAATCCAAGTCCTAACCACGAGCTTCCACGAGTAATGGCTTGAAATTATGCAACTTTGTCAATGGCGCTCTATTGATTCGAGAACACTTCCGCCAACAGGCTCGGGTGCGAAGCGAATTACATGGACGCTAAGCTACACCACTTCTAGAGATTTGCGGTCATCTGCACTCTTTTGTTGGAGTTAATGCTTATATCCATATTTAAGAAGTTAGTTACATTCTATATTTAAGAAGTTGGTTTGTGATGGTTGAGAAATTCTCTCAACTTCTCTATCTAATTTGGGAATAAGTTGGATCTCAAAAACTCTATTTAATAGAGTAATCTGAATGTAAATCTGTGTGTGTGATTACACATGCACCATTTGTGCTCAATATAATTGTATTTCTGTAACTGTGTATGATTTAGCTGTTTTTATCATGGTATCAGAGCTAGATCTGACCCTGTGTTGTGAAGAGGATATTTGTAATTGGAAAGATGTACTGGATGTGAAATTCAATCCAGGCTTGGCTCTGCTATTTTGATGAAAGAATTGTTCTGGTTGCTTTGAACAGTCACCGTCTCAATGAGATGCATTGATTAATACTGTGTAGATCTTAATTCTCCAGCTTCTTTTGTTTAATTATAGCATGAGTGCGAGTTATTTTTGCACAAGGCGTGGATCAGACGTGAATTAGAGCATGGATTTTATTTCCTTTTGTTTGCAGCATATCATGTGTAACTCCGGATGCAATTTCAATATGTAGCGCACGTCATTTTTTACTGATTCGTTGAGTTTCCCTGAAGAATATCACATGCTTCCAATTATATTTTAATCGGCGTACCGACGAAATCTTGCTGCGGATCGGAAGTCGGCGTGGAACCTTGCGCTATGTTCTTGAAAAGCGGTGCGAGGGTTTTTCTCAGCTATTTTTATCAGATACATGTCGCAAATCAACCAGATTCTCAACGCACTGATTGAGGTATCATGAATCGTGCAACCATATGCACTTGTGATATCATGTGCCATCCAACATTTCACCGCCTTCGCTGTGTTCAGAAGAGTGATTCATGTGGAGAAGGGATCATCAAAATTCTATCAATTCAGATGCTGGTGATGGTGACGCGAATGTGGTGAGATACATGGTCTTGCCTCTTGGCGATTCAACAACAAGTATGGATCCCCAAGTGGTGGTGCTTTTCTCTGGAACGTGTATAATACAATATGGAGGTCTGAGCTTGGCCATAGTTAGAAATTAAATGGAGATCGATATATAACGCCAACAGATTTTTGGGTTTTATATAGCAGGATGTTTCATTGTCGAGGTGATCATTGCTATCGTATTCATAGCCATTATATTGTTGGTTCTGCTCTCTGTCTCAGTGAGCTGGCAAAACCATTCATATTATGATGAATTCAATGAAGAGAGTGAATCTATTAAACTCTTTTAAAAATAACCAGCAGTTCAACTATGTGTCTGATGCCAGTACTTAAAGATCAAGTAGCAGTAAGGCTCAATATGGATGGTTGTCTAGATAGTATGGCGGTTGCGGATCTAGGGAAGGATCCCTCATTAGTGATAGACGTGGAAGTGTTTTTTAATGAGGTTATGCGACAGATTGGGATGATGTCCAGTAATTGACTTTGGGAGGTCCTTGATTCGGGAGTTGAGGAAGGGAACTTGGGAATCCAACTTGCCAACTACACCTTTCCGAGGGTTATGAGGCAACTTGATGGAGCATCTACTGATAAGCTTGATTATTTTGTTATTTTCATGTAATGTAATCATTAAGGGGGGATGTTGGAGTTAATGCTTACATTCCATATTTAAGAAGTTGGTTTGTGATGGTTGAGAAATTCTCTCAACCTCTCTATCTAATTTGGGAATAAATTGGATCTCAGAAACTCTATTTAATAGAGTAATCTGAATGTAAATCTGTGTGTGAGTGTGATTACACATGCACCATTTGTGCTTAATATAATTGTATTTCTGTAACTGTGTATGATTTAGCTGTTTTTATCATCTTTAACGCCACAAAACTTTACCTTTGTATGGTTTAGCTGTTTTTATCATCTTTAACGCCACAAAACTTTACCTGTCTCCAACCCGACGATTCTGATACCAAAATAAGAATGATTAAAGCCACACTTATATTTCGCACAGGGATGTACGTGATCTCACACACATTACATTCAGATAGAATTATCTCTAGAATTAAAGATTTGAAAGACAAATTTGGTGATATTGGTAAAAATATCTCAAGTATAGATCTATTAACTATAACATTGAATGGTATGTTAGTAGAAGAATATTATATATTTATTAAAAGCCTTGTAGTGTGAGAAATTTTTTTTACATTTGATGAATTTACAGTTATTTTTTTTGCAAAAGTAAGAATGAAGGAACAATTTTAATTACAAATCTCAAAATTAAAACTTGTCATTGATGGTGAAAAGGAAACAACTCTTTATAGGAAAAATTATGGGAAATAAATAAGGGAATTAATCTACTATATGAAAAGCCACAATATGTAATATCCACATGCTCAAAGCCATATTAAGGTATGACATCACCAAAGTTTTATGCTAATGTTAAAAGAAATGATGCATGTTTCTACTATGGAAAGTTTAGCCATTGTTCTAGAGAGATTTAAAAATAAGCATTATGAGACTCAACATAGAAATAAAAGGCATTTTGGACATTTCAGTGATAGAGGAGATGTAAAGTTTTGTAGATGTTCTATGCTAAGAGCAATTTCACTTTTTCGGCAGTCAACAGGATGCTTCAACCAGCAAAGTCTCCTTTGGTCAGCCAGCCCAGCAACCCAGCATGTACTCTTTAGAATGAGAGAGGAAGATGTGAGTTGTGTTGTAATGAAATTCTCTCCAACTTTTCCTGTATTTATATCCATCAATGAGGGTGTGTGACACATCTGTTGGGCATGTGAGCCTACATTACAAAACTGGCTGACCTTGCACATATAATTTATTAAGAATAATAAATTCAAAATATAAGTTCTGCTCATCGGATTAAGACTATTTTATATGGATTTTACACCTCTTAGAAAGAGGAATCCAACAAAAATATTAGCCTCTTAATCTGAGCATCAGAACATGGAGTTTGGACCTAGTTGTCCAAATTTAACACTCCCTCTCAACTAGGGAG